>OOFB01015571.1:2882-13225 GCA_900323305.1 Trachyrincus murrayi | reverse complement strand
ACCCTCTCCATCAGGTGCTGACCTCATACAGAAGCACCTTCAGCAACAGACTCATTCCACCCAGGTGTACCACAGAACGCCACAGGAAGTCCTTTCTTCCTGTGGCCATCAGACTCTTTAATTCGTCTACCTCGGGTCGTGAGAGGGACAGTGGAGACACAGTGACCTGAGGTCAACGCAATTTGCACTGTAATTTCAATTGCACTGGACTTTCACTTTCACTTTTCACATGTCACTTTTTCAGAGTTATTTATTAGTATTTTACTGCTGCTAAATTGCACTATACGTATTGTTGTATATTGTATATACCTACGTATTACTGTAAATTACTGTAAATTGTAAATTTGTTCAATTCACTTGTCAATACATTTAGACTTCATTTAGTTTATATTTAGTTTATACTTAGTTGTTTAGTTTAGTTTACTTGTTTATTATTTAATATAAGTATATTAGTGTACATTTATTCCCCTCTGTTTCAACTGTTGCACCTTAATTTCCCTCGGGATAAATAAAGTCATCTTGAATCTTGAATCTTGAATCTTGAATTAGTAGTCCAAATACACAGTGGCTGAAAAACCTTTTCTGCTGCTCACTAAGCTGTCCAACCCATTTCTGCCCAGAGTCGAAGCTCAAAGAAGCTGCCACAAAAGGCCGGTTATTCAGTGAGTTTGTCCACTCAAAGCACTTGGCTTGGTTTGGCTGCATCTCATCCCCTCTCTCTCACCTGCCTTTCCTGTCTCTCTCTACTATTGCTATCAAAGAAAGCAGAAATACCAAAATAAGCTTTTTTCAAAACTATTGAAACATGTAATGAGTCCAGATTTTGTCACATCACATATGCCATTCCACTCTTGAAACATAATCAGTCATACCAAGTTATGGTAAATCTGGCCTGATCTGAAGCCCAGATACATTTCTCATAGAACCAGCTAACCAGCAATGATGTACCCACTTTCCTGCTCAAAATTAATGTAAAATTCCTTGGCTGTTTCTAGGGTGTATCAGATGGTTGCGAGGGCGTTTCTGCATGGTTGCTAAGGTGTTTGTATGTGGTTGCTGGCTGTAGTCAGTGGTTGCTAGGGTGTTCCTAAGTGGCTGCTTGGGTATACTAGATGGTTGCTGTGGTGCACTAGGTGGTTTCTAGTGTGTATTAGGTAATCGGTGGTGAGCAAAATACAGGTGATCACTAGGGTTTTCATAAGTAGGATGAACTGCTAGGATGAACAATGTGGTTACCAGGGTGTTATAGGCCTAACAAAACAGCCAGTAATATTAAGTTCAATGTCCATAACAACCACAGTACATCCCATTAAAAAAGTAAATATCCCACAACAACCTGTCTTATGACAATGTTTTTTCTACTGTTTTACTACATTTCTATAGCCTGTTAAAGACACAGATGACAGCGCAAAGCAAATCATCACAATATGACAAAACAATGACAATAAATAACTTGTTTGGTGAGGGAGTGATCTTACCCTTTACTCTCTCCACTCAAAATTGGCAATTTTGGAAATGAGGCTCAGCACCCTTGGGTTGACAGCGTACTGGCATCCTTTTTCTTTTTGTGACTTGATCTGGGTTGATTTTGAAGATGCATCTGTTGGAAAAATAATTTTCCATTAAACATAAGACATTCAGCGTGATAACTAATCCTGGCATTAAAAAGCCAGTGAAACAGCATCTTTAGATACAAATTTAACAATTTAAGTTTTCTTGAAGCTTGCACTAAGCGATTTCTGACCACTAGAGGGTGTTGAGAGCTCAAACTCTGTTTGTAAAGACACAGTTGAAAAAAATAGTTTTTGGGATGGAAATGAGGAATACATTTCACTCTTACAAGGCTCCTGTTGGATTACTTGGATAATTTTGTCTCTTATTTTGCCATTTTGAAAATGTGGTGAAGCTGCAGACAAGGTCAGCTGCTTTTAATGAACTTTTTCTGTCGCCGCAGTGCTGATTGCAGCGACAGGCACTCGCACCACTGATATGAAATTCGGATACGTTTATCTGCAGAATGTGACGTTTCAGAGACGCTTTGAATGAAGTTGAAGCGGCGAGGGTGTGAAGAGGAGGGCAGAGCAGGAGCTTGTTTGGGCCGTCTGGAGGGGGCGTGGCTTGGCATCAGGCTGCAAACAAGGGGGGCGGGGCAGCTGATTCCCCGGAATTGACGCAGCTGTGGGTGGTGAGCATAATGATGTTGCCTATATATTCATGTGATTTTGCTTTCCTGGATCCTACGTACCGCGTGGAGGAGAAGCTGTCAAGCGATCCTCAGATTCCGCAGATCATATTGTGTTTATTAATTGTATATGCAGCGTTGTTGTTACCCCGACAAGAGTACTCAGTTTGACACTTGGTGTCACGTTTGTATTTCGGCACTGACTGCAAATAAAGACTCTTGAAGCCGCCCACTGCCTCTCTTTCCTCCAAGAAACCCTGAACGTGAGAGGTGGAACCCTCACAGTGGCACCTGAACAGGGACATTTTTGTTGGATTTTGAGAGAGAGCCATAATGGAAGGCAGGGGAGAGACACCGTTCGGCCATGCCCTACAGCTGGTGGCGGAGATGCAGCAGCAGCAAGGCCAGGCCCTGCGGGAGATGGCCGCCCACAACTCCAAGGAGCAGACGGTGTTGCATGAGCTTCTCCACCGCTCCACCCTCGCAGGACCCCGGCATCGTGACGAGGGCCCTAAACATCACACTCCCGAAGATGACACCGGGGGACGATGTCAATGCGTTCCTACAAATCTTCGAGGGAACCGCTGAGGCGTGCGGGTGGCCCCCGGTTCAGTGGGGGGTCCGGCTGCTCCCCCTGCTGTCCGGGGAGGCCCTCACCACTGCACACGGCCTCCCCACCGCCACCCGCACGGCCTACCCTGACATCCGGCGGGCCCTCCTTGAGAGACTCGGCCTCACTCCAGAGGACCATCGGCGCCGGCTCCGGATGGAGCAGGGGGACCTGTCACTGGCCTACGCCCAGCATGTGCTGGAAGCGGCAGGCCGGTGGCTTCGCCAGCCAGGAGGTGGTGGAACAGGTCGTGCTGGATCGTTTCTCCTGGGGCCTTCCCCACTCCACCGCAAAGTGGGCCATGCGCCAACCTCCCTGCTGCCATCACCTTGGCCGATGACCACCTGGCTCTGGGGCCGACGGACAATCAGGAAGGGGCGGCTGGGCCCAGGCCGTCTTCCCGGCCTGCACCACCCCCCCGCTGAAGCCCAGTAGATATGCACCGGACCACACCCCACCCCTGCACACACACATATGCACCACACACTCCCCCTCTTCCCCGCCCTCACTCTAACCCCCCCAGGTTTTTCCAGCAGGATCCAGTCTCAGCCTCGGTCCCGGGGCTCCACAGGGAGTCCCTCAAATGCTGGGGCAGGAGTACTGGCGTTGCGGCCGGCTCAGGCAGTGGCAACAGGAGTGCCTGACAATGGAAGTTGGGCAGGTGGTCCGAGTCGCTGCGGCGCCAGCCTCCTCCCCCGATCGGGAGGGTAAATACAGGATTCCGGTAAGGATGCAAGGGGGTATCCATCAGGCTTTGCTGGATTCGGGGAGTTCGCAATCTGATCCACTAAAGCCTGGTTCTGCCTGGGGCTTTGTTGGAGGCGTCGTGGGTGGATATTAAGTGTGTGCATGGGGATGTGCATAGTTATCCTGTCGTGACCATCAAAATTAGACATAGAGGAAGAAGCCGCAATCAGTACAGCCGCACAAGTTTCATCAGGGTTTGGCTAAGAATAGTGCCTGCTCTGCTGGATGGCTCAGTTTGAACAAACTGAAAGTACCGCAGGATTCTTCTGAACTTGATGGCTGTGGAATCTTCAAAGCTGTCATCAATCTGGATACCTGTTAGTTCCCTGAAATACCTTTGTGAGAGAAACGTCTCCATCAATCTTTCTATTTTCTTTCTTAGTTTTCTTATTTTTTTCTTCATTAGCTCTTCTTGTTTTTGCAATTGTTTTGTTTCATCAGCAGGAAGCTCTGGCTCAGGGTTAATGCAGCCATATGCATCTTTACGCTCTTTCTTTGAGGCTCGACTTGGCACAATGGGTGAGGCTTGACTTCTCATGGCTATGACCGAAGCTGAGCTCTTTGTGGCAGTTGTCTTCGGCGTGGAGTGATCGCTGGTGACGGAATCATCAGTGTCACTAATTAATTAATCTTTGCCAGTGCTTGACTCTTCAATTAGGCTAGTAGCTATTGATGAGGAATCATCCTCTGATGCTAGGTAAGATGGCGCCAGTGTGTGTGGCCTGCCGTCTGCTGCTGCCAGCTTTGTTTGTGTTTATGTTGTTTCTGGCACTTGTCACAAAAAATGTCGACTCTCTACTGATTTATGATCGGCAAGCACTTTTTTATATCCAATTTGCTATCAAAAAAACTGGTGAAATATGTGGACAGAAAACTTGTCTTCCCCCGCTCCTATCGGGAATACCTGCTCACCTCTGCCGCGCCCCGGTTCCACCGCCTCGGATGAGGCGCCGGGGTAAACGTAGCGGCCTGCTGGTGGAAATAAAATGTCCTACTTTTCGTTGCATTCTTTGCAGAAAACCCAGCTTACAGCGCAGATTCACAGCTGTGAATTCAATTGTTGCTTGCAGTGGAGGAAGCGGAGATTTACATTTACGTACGGAGAATTTTGACGCGTTGCGTCGCGCGATGTCTCGCAGGAAATACACGAAAAGTATAATTTGCTCAGAGTCTGGAGACAGTTGTGGTTCGGTCCGGATCCGGACCGGAGTCCGGGGTTTGAGGACCCCTGCCTTAGGGTCTATTCTTAGAAAGCATGGCATCTCGTTCCACTGTTACGCAGATGATACACAGATTTACTTGCCTTTAAAACGGAAAGATGCTAACTCTTTAAAACCTTTGATGGACTGTCTCAAGGATATCAAAGCTTGGATGGCCTTAAACTTTTTAAATTTGAATGACAGTAAAACTGAAATCCTGATGTTTGGACCCAGTAGTGCCTGTGACGCTTTTCATATGGACCTGGGTTCTCTGGAATCATATGTAAAACCCACTGTAAAAAATCAGGGTGTGATAATGGACTGTGATTTTAAATTCGACAAACATAAATTCTGTGGTAAAATCGGGCTTTTTGCAGCTGAGGCTTTTATCAAAGGTCGTCTTTTTTATCGTTTGGCGATTTTGAAAGGGTTATACATGCTTTTATCACAACCCGACTACTGCAATGCCCTGTATGTTGGTGTTAGCCAGGCCTCTCTCTCACACTTGCAGTTGGTCCAGAACGCTGCAGCTCGTCTTTTAACAGGAACGCGCAAGCGAGAGCACATTTCCCCCGTACTGGCCTCCCTCCACTGGCTCCCTATACGTTTTAGGATTAATTTTAAGATTTTATTGTTTACTTACAAATCATTAAATGGGCTAGCTCCATCTTATCTCTCTGATGTTTTACAGCGATATGTTCCATTAAGGTCACTCAGGTCCGCTGATCAGTTGCTCCTGGTTGTACCTACGGCAAAGCTTAAGGTCAGAGGATATCGCGCTTTTTCAGTTGTAGCCCCCAGACTCTGGAACGAGCTGCCTGTATAGGTTAGGCTGGCCCCTACATTGTCTGCTTTTAAATCTCGCCTCAAAACACATTTGTACTCCTTGGCTTTTAACTCAGTATGAGAGTTGCATTTTTCTTTGGTCTTGTTGCTTTTATATTACTGTCATTCTGTCTCTTAAACTGGTCCTTGTGTTTTAAGTTTTTTACGATTGATTGTACAGCACTTTGGTCAACTGTGTTGTTTTAAATGTGCTTTATAAATAAAGTTGGATTGGATTGATCTCATCACTGAGGGTGAACCCACATATTTCAGGTCCTCAGCTGAACAGACTCTCCACTACTCGCTGTATAACATCCTGTTGCTGAGAACTGAGGGATGAGGTTAGGTCACTCACCCATCCATCCATCCATGACTGCAAGCAGGGGTGAAAGAAGTTATTGTTTAGTGGATATCAGATTGTGGATTACAAATTACACCACAATTACCATATGTCACTTTGGCTAATATACTTCATTTTTCCCATTGACAACTATTCGAAAATGTCTACACTGAAATTAAATTAGTACCGTAATAATAATAAAAATAATAAATAATTGCAAACCTCAACACTGATCAACACCGTGCTTAAGAGCTATGATGTCAATTCCGACTGTACAGAGGCATGGGTAGAAATCCAGGCAGTGTTCCTCATTGATGCAGTGCATATCCTAAGCTGCTTGTTTGAGAGTCCAGAGAGTAGGGTTAGGGTTAGAGTCCATACTGACAAATACAATGAAATGTGTGGTGTCACCAGAAAGCACACCTTTGTCATCTTTAAAGGGGTATCCGCGATGCAAATCTTACCAAGTTAGGTGCAACCAAGGGCAAAAAACAACTCAACCTGTGAAGTCGACACATCAAGGCAATTGTCAAATGAATACATGTTGAAAGAGTCATTGGTCGATGGAAGAAGTTCAAAATTGTTACGATCGTGTTGATATAGGACCCAATAGCAGACGACAGACCACAGAGACGTAGGTAACGTAAAAGGTTTACTCGAGAATAAACACAGGAATAAACAGTAAACCGGGCGGGACCGGTAGACAGGCAGGGAATCGGCAACAGACGTGGTAGTCAGACAGGCAGGAGATCGGCAACAGGCGGGGTAGTCAGGCAGGCAGGTAGGTAGGTAACAGCGAGAGTAGTGTCAGTGTATACAAATACGATCTGGCAAATGAACAACTGACAAGCTGGGTCTTAAATACTCTCCTTGATTAGATGAATGAGCCACAGGTGTGTGAAATGGAATGATGTCATTGGGGAGGAGCTGGAGACTCACTGCTGCCCCCTAGTGGCAGTAGACGGCCTAACAAATGTTAACATCCTTAATTCCACTTACTCAGGTAGACCTTCTGGGTGATATGGTGATAGTGAAGATTATCTCAATGTATGTTTCGTTATTTTAGTCACATGCTCAAAAAGTGGCCTGTCAAAGTGATTATGAAAAATATGATAAATTAAGACAATTGTTGCAGATTGTCAAATAAGTATTTTCTACTTACAGATCCAGCATCTGTCAATAGCGCTGTGTGGAGCTATTGAGTACCATTTTAGTTACTGCATTGTTAGCAAATCCAATTAATGCGTCTTCTTTTTATCTCGGCACACTTGTAGTGGGAGCGGCTTTTGCACTTGAAACAGCAAATCATCTTGCCGAACTCTGGCCTGTCACAGCATGAGCAGCACAGTGTGTGTTCATCTAGGACACTGGGGTGCAGGCTTCGGGTCAGCAGCTCTGGTAGAACTTGGTCAAGGAAGACTTTTTCAGCCTTGAAAAGCAGCAGCAGTCATCGTCTCTGGAGACACGATTGACGACCATGATTGTCCAAACTACAAAGTCACAGTACTGGAAATCACACATGAAAATCTGCAGCCAGACCTGGTAGTAATATGGATGGGTTCTCTTCAACTGCATGGCTGTGTCTAGGCAGAACTGGGAGTCATCACTGCATCCAGTCAGATCTTCTCTATATTTATATGGGCACTTCAGTGTTCCCTTCCCACAACACAAACAGCTCACCATCCCATCTCGTGATGCCCCAAGATGTGGGTAATCGTGGCGAACAATAAGACCAGGGAGTTTCACAACCACATTTTTGAGCTTTACTTCTACTTTCAATGTAGCATTGTAGCATTTTCTTGCTGTATCCCAATGTCTCTCCCCCACAGCATGGCTGAGCTCCTCTGTATTGTAATGCATCATTCTGTATGTTGTTTTCTGTCAGGTTTTCTGCTGTGCACACACGGTAGAAGCTAGTGTTTGTAATTCTTCCAATTTGGTGCGTGTGCCAGGCCTTGCATTTTGCCATTATCAGGACTAAGTGTCTTTTTCAGTCTGTCAAACATCTCACCACTCTTCTGCTGTAGCTCTTGTGGTGGGAACATCAAACTTTGTCATCATGCTAATCAAGAGAAAATTCTTTTGTGATTTTATTTTTTGTCCATTGCAGAATATCTTGTAGGCCTTAAGAGTACAAGCCCTATCCTCAAAAGTCAAGTTCTTCTTTAGAAAAAAATGCAGTCATTGTTTTCTAAAACAAAAATATTTTAATCACATTTAAAAATGTATGGTAAAGCTGATGATGCTGAAATTAACTTTAAAACACGTAACATTTTATCACAATTAATAGACGATCATGCCTTTCACATTTAGCTTCCTAACTTTCTGAGGAACTGCTCTGAGCTGGCTAGCTGTCCTCTTTGGCTTGCTGAAACAGATCTGACTCAGTCGTGCTAGCTGGACCTCTCTCCTGGACATGTCCTTCCACATGCAGGCTCCTGATGTACTAGCTACCTCCGTCCTTCCCATCCTCACATACAGCTAACTTTAAAAAGAAGTGCGGCTGCATGGCTGCAGCATAACCCTAATCTGTAATGATGAGGCTGTATTAGACCATATAGACTTAAGGAAAACATGACATGGGACCTAGATTAAGGAACAGTAATATAAACATACTGTATTGAAATGTGCTATATAAATAAAGCTATTATTATTATAATGCATTTCATAGAATACATATTAGCTCCAATGTAGGTGTAAATCTAATACCAATAACATATTTATTATAGATAAGATTGCACTTTACAATGTTACATTTCATGTATTATATAATTCTGTCTTGTGTTGTTGCCGCTGGCTAGGCAATACTTTGGTCCGTAACGTGCAGAAATCTTCCACCAAGTCATGGAATTGTATGTCTTTGACATTGACACAAAGCACATAATTATATGCATCTAGTGACTTGTATGCCTTTAATCTCTCTTTAGTATACACGCTAGGTATGTCAACAAGATATGTAGAAATATCCGGCCACTGCAAAGTTGGCCATTTCGTCGAGTAACCCAACAGGACAGTGAGTGTGGGTTGGCCAACTTGATCCCATTGCTATTCTTGTTTATTTGTGTAACTCTCCTTATCCTGTGCTGACAAATCTTTAACATTTTTTGAGGCAGATGTGAAAGATCCATACTATTTAATGCAAAAGTTTGCTAGCTTTTTACTCCCAATCTGCAACCGCTACATTGACAACCTGTCAAGAGACGGCGCTTTCTGCCACTGGCTAAGCCCCGCCTACAAAATACATCATCATTGTTTACTGACGCCAAAGTGGTCTATACATTGATTGTAAAAACCGTGTGTGGTCTCAAAATGTTGCAGTTATGAAATATATAACTCTTGTTGTTAAATGCCTATTATTTTGTTTGGGGTTGAAATTGTGTTTCATTTAGGTTACAATTGTTATGATAGACTAAAAGTTGAGAATCTAATCGTTCTAGGGGGGTGTCACCAAGACTGCTTTCTCATGTGTTTAAATGCCTTACAACATCTTTGCATTTGGGGGGAGGGGGCAACCGGCTTTGTATAATTTCAATGTGGGTAGTATATGCAATTGAACAATGTTCCTTTCCTCCATGTTGCCTGCACCCAGATCTCCCCGCTACTTTTGGATGACGCAGACAAAAGTTGAAAATCGGACAAAGTTATCCTTTAATGAATGTACACAGGATTCACAAATGTATTTCGGGATTTATATATAAATTACTTACCACAAAACATTTTTTCAATGCACACAAAATATTTATCATTGTATATAAATGCAAAAACAATCCACAAATTAAATTAAAAAATGTAAAGTATTTGCAATATTTATCCAAAACATATTTGGATGTTGATAACTATTGAACCTACATTTACAAACTGCTTGTTGTGTGTGAATTATCTGTAGCCAATCAGATGGCTCCTTCCGTTTCAGCCAATCATGTAAGCATAGATTCGAGGGTATGGTTTAATGTGATCACATAGCATTACATCTGCGTCTGCAAATATGAACAGGATGTCCCTTGCATATATTTATATTTGTATTATTATTACATTATCGTCAATGTTAGTAGTGTCACTAGTGTTGCTAGCCATAGATATATACACTTATACATATATATATGGTTGCTAGGGTCCAGCCGCGGCCTTGCAGACCCTACAAACCACACCCCTTCATACAACACAGAGGCAGTTTCCCCCTGCCACATGCCATCTACTGTGGCTTTCCAGGGCTTCTCCAAGAGCAGGACACAGGCAGTTGATGAGTAAACCGGTTTATTGTTAGTTTGTGGTAGTCTGAACAACAGAGCAGGTGGTACATGCTGGAGCTCCTCCTGAGTGTGTTTGCTGGTGGCTGGTTTAACCTGTGGGCTTGATTGGCCACAGGTGTGCAGCCTCACCCAGTCCCAGAGTCTAATCAGTCTAACTCCGACCAGGTGAGGCTGCTTAAACCAGCCACCA
>OOFB01015569.1:17673-34317 GCA_900323305.1 Trachyrincus murrayi | reverse complement strand
AAAAGGGGGGGGGGGGGGGGGGGGGGGGGGGAGATAATAATAATAATGATGATGATGGAAGGAGGAAGGTAGGGCCAGGTGAGAGAGACTTTGTTCCAACAATGGCAGAGGAAGAAAGCACTCCGTCCCATTTCCTCTGGACACTTGCTGTCCCTTTCCATGGTATTTGATTTATTTAATCATTATGTATTCAGCATATCGGCTTTGACCGTTCCTCTATTAAAAATAATGTCAAAAGTAACATCAACAACCAAATGGTAGTACTGGGTTGTTTGTGGTATTGGTTCAACTGTGATTAGTAGTGTGCACGCACATGGCAGTTACCAACTCCTGTTTGTAAATGCATTTATTCATATAGGAAAATAACAGGCACTGAATGTCAGTGGTCACACACAGATTTGTCATGCAATGTACTGTAATGCCGCTATCATCCTCAGCGGATTTTGTGATGTCTTCTCGGTATACGGTGATTCTCAGAGAGAAAGTATCAGGAAGTTCCGTTTCCGATCACTGATAACTCGCTCATTTTACTTCTGTGGTATTCTTGATGCATTTGAGATGTTAAGATTACTGTAGATTAAGATAAACCCTCTTGTTTGACGTGCATGGGTTGATTTGATAGAGCATTTTAGCAACACAAATGGTGTTGCTAAAAACAAACAGACATACTTTGGTTTACGCCATTGCTTCCAATGTGGGAGGCGCAGGGAGATTGGATGGAAGGGATACTTTAATGTAGGCCTATTTTAGTGAGAGGAAAAGCTCAACGGCACACTGTATAAAAGCAAAGCACAAGCGGAACGAACAATAAGAAAGCTGCGAATAAACGTGTGTGTGCACCGAAGTGCCAAACTTTATAGTCGCCGTGCATGGACTGCCCGAGCCGGCGTGTACTGACATGTTGAAGCTCCGCAAGAAGAGTGCGCGAACTGCCACATTGTTACGGCAACACGGCGGCTGTGTAAACGCCATGGCCGTGCGTGGACTGTCCGCGCACTTATCAATCTGCGCATCACGGCGACTATAAATTCTTTTTCCGAGGATTTTTTGTTCTGAAAATATTAATTCACACACACACACACACACACACACACACACACACACACACACACACACACACACACACACACACACACACACACACACACACACACACACACACACACACACCTCTCTGTCTTTCTGGGTGAGAGTGCACCAGTGTTACTTCATACTCGCCTGGAAAAAAAACAGCCATTAATAGACCAGCCCAAAATAAACATACAGAATATGAGCACAGGGGCAATTCACATCCATGTCCACCAGTTCATGACGTGCTGACAAATAGCACTAATCAATGAGCAAAAAAATAATCTGTTGTTGAAAAAAATGTGTAATTAACTAAATCCAATGAATTACTAACTAAGCATTGAAAGACACAAACGTGGGCGGCTATACATGTTGGCTACAAGATAACTTAATAGAAACGATAAACGTATCACATAAAATGTTATTGTCTACATTAAGGCTATTTAAACACGGAAAAACCATCCACCTCCAGCTCCTCATCACATCCACAGCAGAAGAAACGTGCACGTGTGCACCGTGCTTCTCCCTGCTGGACCTCATTAGTTGCTCTGCCTCCTAGCAACCAGGTCCATTAGGCTATTTTGGCTCAGAATACATTCACTTCCCCACAGTGACACGGACGAAAGTCAGATAGTAAATTCCGCCACGATCTATCCATCCATCTTCATGGAAATGTTGTCAGAACCAAACAACCGATCAGATATTTTAGCAAACTTTTCCCTGTACTACATATGCTTTAAAAAACGAAAAAGCTGTACTACTTCCAACCAGCTAAAATGTCTTACACTCTTTCATTCTTAAAGAGTGGCTTTATGCATATGGGTAAGGAGTGGGAGTAGCGACAATAGTCACGGTGCTCTGAGACAAAGCTACCCACCCAAGGAAAACCGGTCTATCAGTGTGGAGCAGAACCTGTTGCTTTGTTAGCCCTGACAGACTGGAGAGGACCTGTGCAACACATGTCATCTCTGTGTGTTTGTGTGTGTGTGTGTGTGTGTGTGTGTGTGTGTGTGTGTGTTTTCAATCAATCCCTGGGTTTCTCACCTGTGACAGTCACGATAATGTATTGTGGTGAACTGCTTGGACCATTGCTCTTCTTGATCTCAGTGGCGATATACTGCTGCGAGGGAGGGCTGAGAAGCACAGCCTTCTGACTCTGGGGCATCGTGGAAGTGGCCTGGGCACAAAGTGCTTCCTGTCTTGATTTTGAGGCAGTTGCTGATTGGTTAGATGTCGCAATAGTGACAGAAGTTGACGAGATCTCAGACAGGAAGTGTGCAGGCTTCGAAGCCGAGGGTGTGGCGGCAGCAGGCATTGCCATGGTTACTGTGTTGGCCTGCTGAGACTGAAGGTCCTCAGAGTATCCAGACGTTGCCATGGCAACCAGCGATTGGAGACACCGCACTGGTAAAAAGATAAGAGATGACGCTCAATAACTGAAAATATGGAAAACACTGAATCTGCAATAGATTATCAAAACAAATCCAAGACCCACATTTGGTGTGATTGTGTGCGTGTGCATGTGTGTGTGGTGTGTGTGTGTGGGGGGGTAGGTCTGTCTGTTTATTAGCAGTCTAGGACCATGTTTTTTTCCTTCAGATAACCAGCACCCCACCCAACACCAAAAAGTACCACTACTATCAAATGTTAATAACACTTAAACAAATTAAACTACAATACAAGTCATATTGTATATTAGTAGTATTTTGTGTGATAATGTGAGAGCAAGCCTACGTGTATATTATTTACGAGAAGTGGAAAAAAATAGTAGTAACCGGATCCCCTGTCAATCACTATTTAAGCCCATCCCACAGTATGAGTGGCCACTCCCGGTAACTCAACACACCATGCGAATACAAGACAATCAGATGACCTGGCACGACGTATTCACTGAACCGTTGACTTTAATGTCAAGTCCAAAACCTTGTGTTAAGTTACAGAAAAGACACATTCATTCCGAATGACCGCGAGTTAAGACAGTCACGACCACTTTAGCTGCATTCGTGTTGTTGTTTAACATGTACAACTGAAGCTGTGCTGGCTAGCTTCGGAGCTAGTCGGGAAGTCAAGAAGTCAAGTGATACTGTAGCCTGCTCATTTAAAAGCAGGTTAAGACGCCGCGCTACTCGGGTGGCTTCTCTCGCTAGTTGAGAGTACTGAAGCACGCACGAACATACATCCTGTCATAAACGTGTCTTGTAAAAGTATTTTAAAAACATTGTTAAATCTTCATAATTCATTCGAGGTGAGAGAAGTACACGATTTCCTTTACAACACCACCGCCATTTTGTGCTCTTATCACAAGTTGACATCGCCATAACAACCAGCTGCTTTAGAAAAGCAGCTCGCAGCCACTTTCATCATCGCCACGTTCAAGCCACACTCCCGTTAACGTGAGACAGTAAAACAACACAGGAAATGTCGCCATATATTCATTCAACTCAAAGCAATTTTACTTAATCATGTTTAATTTACCGGCTGTGTTGTCCTTTGATTGTCCGAAAAGTTTTTCCTTAGAGATTTAGGTTGTTGTTGATTCTCGTTGCTTGGTTCTTGTCGCCAGGACTACCGTGACTATGGCGCCTTGTCTTCACCGGGGCAACTGTTGCTACCCACCGGGTTTCACCCCGCCCCCTCCCGGATTTCGATTGGATACCTTTGGAGGTGGTCGCAGAGTCATTAAACTATCTGATCATTAATAGGTCGACTATTTCTGTCAGTCATTTAACCCTAGACCGTCGAGTAACTACTAAGCAACACTACTGGTGACGTTTTATTACACAACGTGTCAATCACAATGAGCTGAATTATGAATTTTGATGTGTACCTTGCTTTGTAATCTTGGTATTAACTTTTATTTATATTGAATGTCATACAGCCTGGTATTTTGATGTGCATAAAACTACATATAATAGCGTATAATAACATATAATAAATAAGTAATAGTATAGTAATGACAAGTTTATTCGTATTATAAGGCTATTCATATTTTACATATATTTTATTTAGTACAAAAAATACAAACGCTCTATAATGATTTTCCCTGTCTGCGTTTGTGTATCTGCTAAGAAGCAGATAGCACAATAAATTAATAGAATATGATGGTGACAATTGGAGCGCCCTAACTGATGCAAGGACAAAAAGGCCAATTAAAGGTCACAGGTGATGAGATTACCGAGGACCCTTCTGACACCACCTCCAACGACGTACATCATGTATCGCACATTTTCTCTGGGCATTGTTTCCCCTAAAGGTCTGCTGTCTTATCTCTGATAGCTGGAAGGTGTGGAGGGGAGTTGTGGTCATTTTATGAAAGGCTTGGGCCACTATATAAGGGGGTACTGTTCATAACGGAACACACAAACATCCACCCAGTGCAGAGATCACATTGCATAGTTTGCAAAAAAGACCTTCGAGTGACTTCTAAACATAACAGCCTTACATTGAAGTTTCTAGTCTTTATTTCTCTCCATCTGCGTGACTATCACCATGTGGAAGGCAGCTGTCATGACTCTGGGTCTGTTGGTGATGCTGGTGGGTCGGGTTCGATCGAACGAGGGACACCCGTCCATCTACGGGGTGAAGCTGTGTGGAAGAGAGTTCATAAGAGCAGTCATCTTCACTTGTGGAGGCTCTCGCTGGAGGAGGAGTGTAGGAGATTCTGGTGAGACTTTGAGACTGCTTCTGTGTTTGTAATGTGGTGTTTGTAATGCAGTTTTGTCAAAGCATGTTTTTTGGGGGGGAAATGTTGCTATACAAATATCTCACCAGCAGAAATAGAACAATAATATATTTGGCCTCGGTTGAAAAGTGTCTTCCTCATTCCTCATGACTGCACAATTTGTCCACCAGGTATCATTGGTGATGAGAGCTTCGACCCGTGGAGCATGCCTGAGCTCAGCGACGAGCAGCATCCTTCAGAGACCCAGATCTGGAAGGGAGAGACGATGGACGCAGCCTCGACAGGGTCTGGGTTCAGGCGCTTTGCTCGCTCACCCATTTCAGAGGAGGTGCTGGAGGCTCTACGAAGTGCAGACAGGAAAGGCCGGGACGTGGTGGTGGGACTGTCCAATGCCTGCTGCAAGTGGGGCTGCAGCAAGAGTGAGATTAGCTCTCTCTGCTGAAACCCCTACATCTACATCGTTTTCTTTTTTTACATTCGATTTTTATGAGGAGCCCTACTCTATTTGTCCTCCAACTCTGTCCCTCAGCTTAGTCTAATACATCATTGAGACACTCCATACTTGTTGTGTCTTTGCCACTCATCACCTGTTTTATGACATAATCATACGGAAATGTTATTGTCTGTGTTCACAATAGACACACAGAACTGTTTATCAATGTCAATATTTAATAAAGCTATTTGAAATTCGTGTTATAGACATGTAGCCTATTGTCTTTTTGTAATTGCCTCAGTCTAGATTTAGTGTCAGTTTGTGGAACACGCTGGCACTGTGATTGGTAAATACAAATCTATCTAACAGGACAACGGAACCCCGGTGTAGGTGGTGGTCGAAGGCTAGTAGTAGTGTCTGACACCATCTCGTGGTCGCATTTGTCAATAAATAACACTGCGAAATAATTTAGCCTAACTTTACCTGTTAATGAAATACAAGCATTTGATACAAACACACTATACTGAACTGTACTGCTGTTAGTTCTCAACTAATATCTCCAGCCCGATTGGGTTGAACCGGCATCGACCCAGACTCAGCCGAACTGGAAAACGGAAGCCGAGTGTGGACACACTGGTCACCCGGCTTGAATGCAATGCACGCAAACTCACTCACATATCAGCTAGCGTAGCTTGTTAATTGTTCTACCGTTAGCCGGCAGAATACAGTCAGATAGATCTTACGTAAACAATCACGTTAAGGGATATTAATTGTTTCGGCAGAACTACACGTCAAACTACTAGGATACTGATCTGACAAATCGGTGCGACCAGGTAAAAGCTTTGGCGGTACTTTCAACGTGAAGCTAGCTGTCCCCGCTAATCTCGTCAGATTTGGGTGACACGCGTATGTCGTAATCTGGATGTTTATGTATGCGTTTGGTATTGTGAAATGTAGTACGGGTTTAGGATTGAACTTCTACTTTGTTTGCGTAGCCCCCGTATGTCGATGGGAAATGTCATTTGGTGTAATTTGCGTAGCTGCGCTAGCTTGCTAACTAGCTGTGTCAAACATTTGCGCCTGTGTGATGAGGCCGTATGGGCCTGCTGTTCGGCTAGTTGTGCTAGTTAGAGTAGCCGGGTTACAACAACAGCTACAACATCGTACCTAACATTCATCACTGCATCATCATAGCTTTGGTTTAAACCAGTCGAATGAACCACCGTTGCTGACAAACGTAAATGTTTTGACGTGTGACGGGTCAAATATATATACCGCAATCTACCTGACAACAAAGGGCACGTTACCTGAAGATTCAGAGTTAATGCTTGAGTAAAACGACCTGCTGCTTTACTTTATGTAGCAGTAGCTCAGGCTTCATCAGCAGTATTCATTCCGAATGTTTGTCTGTCTTTCTTTACAGAATGGAGTGGCAGCCAGATGAACAGGGTTTGCAGCAGGTTCTTCAGCTGCTGAAGGACTCCCAGTCCCCAGACACTGCAACTCAGAGAGCTGTCCAGCAAGTATCCTAGCCTGTTTAATGTACAAGCCTAATCCAACCAGCATGACTGTAAGGTCTGTTAAAGAAAATAAGAAAGGAATAATGTTATTATGACATAAGGTTTGCCACCACACCAGTATGTATTAACTTTAATACATTACATAATACATAACATTAACATGAAAGTAACACTAATGTGTTTTCATAAGAAATGTGGGAGACAAACAGAGAATGTGGTTTATGTGGGTTTTTTTTATGTTATGTTTTATGTTATCCTTAACAAAGATCCTCAGAAACTGGAACAACTAAACCAGTTTCCAGACTTCAACAACTATCTCATCTTTGTCCTAACGAGTCTCAAGTCAGAAGGTGTGTGTCTTTAAAGAAGCACAACTAAATCGGCATGTATTTAAAGGGTAACTTCAGGATCTTTCAACCTGGACCCCATTTTCCTGTCATTTTGGGTCTAACTGACTAATGCGGGCAAGAATGTTTGAGATTTGTCCAGTATTGAGGGAGAACACAGTGCAAAACTTCTGCATTCTAACCCTTTGGGGTAATTGCGCCCATCAATGTAATTCCCCTAAAAGTGCTTGTTTTTGCCACTGACAGGCTCAGATTGTTATAAGTGTTTGACAACATTATGGAAAGGATCCCTACAGAGAAATAAAACTTTGTCTTTACCTTTCGCTTGATCAGATCTGTTTGTTATTGTGTCCAACCAAGTCTCGCTCAAGGAGAAGTCTCGCTCTGAAATCTTGTGAGAGTTGAGTTATTGTAGGAATGGTGGGAACGTTGGAAAAGTGAGAGTTGGAGGGAGGAGTGCTGGCAAGAGTTTGTTGTGTTGAACTACAGAAAGTGTAGCTTAGTGTTATCTGAAAGATTTTCAAAATCATGGCTGAATATTTAGCTGATTTCCACAATGTGAGATTTTGAGAGATTTCAGAGCGAGACTTCTCCTCGAGCGAGACTTGCTTAGACACAATAACAAACAGACCGGATCATGCGAAAGGTAAAGAAAAAAGTTTTATTTCTCTGTAGGGATCCTTTCCATAATGTTGTCAAACACGTATAACAACCTGAGCCTGTCAGTGGCAAAAAGCACTTTAAGAGGACGTACATTGACGAGCGCACTTGCCCCAAAGGGTTACAATGTAGACTTTTCGCGGCTGCATTCTCGCTCAATAGAGTTGGACCCAAAATGATGGGAAAATAGGGTCCAGGTTGAAAAATCCCGAAGTTACCCTTCAACTCCCCTAGAAATGTATCTCTAAACCATTTTTTTGCATTTTTGCTTTCCCCCCTGCCCCGCCAAGATGAGCCCACCCGATCCCTGAGTGGGCTCATACTGAAGAACAATGTGAAGGCCCACTACCAGAACTTCCCACCTACTGTGGCAGACTTCATCAAGCGCGAGTGCCTCAACAACATCGGGGACCCCTCTCCGCTGATCAGAGCTACCATAGGTGAGAGCTATGATGAGTGAGAGCTATGATGACAAGGGAGGAGCAGTACTTCAGCTTGCTGCATTTCTTAGCGTGTGTGTCCATGCATAACAATATCAAAGTGGGAGTATACTGCAAAAAAAGTGAGAGGCTGTAATGAAATGCGTAGTTTTAACAGCTGCTAAGTCCTAACCTCCTTTTCTTTCTTGTGGTCGTCTAGGCATCTTGATCACCACTATAGCATCCAAGGGAGAGCTGCAGATGTGGCCAGAGCTGTTGCCACAGCTCTGTAACCTGCTCAACTCTGAGGACTACAACACCTGCGAGGTCAGACCCTCACCCACACCTAGAGCCTTTTATACACCCTGATCACCGCAGTTAAACAATATGGAGACTTCTGTGAGCCGGTTATCCACCTAGAGCAGTGGGTAGCTGTATCTCTTGGGTATAACGATAAGGCCAGAATGCATTGCTGTCTTCTGAAAAAGGAGTGTCACTGGTGCACATATAGTTTTGGTGCCGAGTGCATTTCATATGAAAGCACAATTCCATCCCAGGTGAATGTCGGGAGTAAACATCAACAATCATGCTTTAAGCTTTGGCAGTACTTTCAACATGAAGCTAGTGTTGTGGATAACAACAATTCAAAACTTTATCAAAAAAAGAGAGGTCGAGAAGCCGAAGTATCAAAAGTGTCAAAGACTTTTATTATCACTTGAAATAAGCAATGCAAAAGCCTGAGCTAGTTTGCAAAGAAGCTGACTCAGGATATACCTTTTATGCTCTTCTCTGTGGATTACTCCCTCATGCTCCCTCATGTGGATTACTCCCTCATGCCTCATGCAATCCTTTTTTATGATATAGTCCATTAAACAAGTAAGTCGAATCAAAGAAATATAATCAAAGAAATATTATATGATATTTTACCTAAATACGGACGTTAAGATTATTCACTTATTTTTTAGTGTTGCAGTAGAGTAAATATACCATCCTGATTATGAACATAATATCAAACAAAATAAATCGAAGTATATTATAATGGAATATAAAAGAAAAATCGTCAAAAAACAACATTTTAACCCTTTATATTGAATCAACAATTTCTCTGTTCATTTGTATGTATTCAATGATCTTCATGAGTTGGTGTGCTGTGTGCAGTGGGGGGGTGTTGGGCCTGAATTATCTTCAATGCTGCAGGAGCCATAGTCATCTTCTGTTCCTGCACATTGGGGAGGATGAGGCTCACATGGAGAGGTTACTAGCACTTTCAAAGCATGAGATCCTTCCCCAATGCTTTGCAAGATCCACTGAATTTTTGGTGATAGACCATAGACAATCTCCAGCACCGTTCTGTATTTCTGTAAGTTCATAATGTGCCTCTAGCAAAGTCACATTATGTCGTCCAGTAAAATTGGTAGGGTCTACAGAATATGGGGATGGGGCTCCTCCTGGTCTAAGGGGGCCCCGATACCGGAATACCAATTGTAAGCTTAGTTCATATTTTGTTACAAAAAGAGAAAAACCTTCATAATAGCCATTTTCAGCATCACCTTCAGTCTGCTCCTGGTCGGAGTGGTCACACTGGTCATTCTGATGGTGCTGGTCAGTCCCGGATGCTTCAGCATTCGTATCTTCCTCATGGTCGGCTCTCGTGCAATGGTTGAGATGGTACCAGGTGGTACTTCCTTCTACCTGGATGGCCTCATGGTCGGCTCTCGTGCAATGGTTGAGATGGTACCAGGTGGTACTTCCTTCTACCTGGATGGCTGTTGGCGTTGCTCTGGTTACTCAGTATGGTCCCTCTCTTCTGGGCTCATTCCAACGTCTCCTGAACACCCTCAGGTATACCTGGTCACCGGGCTCCACCTCCCTTAGTGGGTCTTTTTCTGGTTCTGGAACCCTGTTTATCTCCTGTTGGAATATAAGCTTATGTATGGCAGTTAGTTGTTTAATGTATTCCCTCATTCCCATTTGTAATTGCTCAAGTGGAGGGCCCTTGAATGGTAGGTGCAGGCATGGGTCGACCCGTAAGTAAGAGTTAGATGCGTCATTCTGTTAGCTTGCATGCGATAGCTCATTAGTGCCAGTGGTGCATCTACCCAATTCAGTTTAGTATTTGCACACATTTTGGTTACTTTTGCTTTGAGTGTCCCATTCACTCATTCCACCATCCCCTGTGATTGAGGATGGATACACAGCTTAATCTTTGCTTGATGCGTAGCTGCTCCACCACTTGCTTCACTGTTTTCTGAATGAAAGCCGAACCATTGTCGGAGCTCATTTCTGTTGGGATTCCAAATCTTGCGCTTTGGTCTTTTGATGGGACTGCTTCTACCCATCTGCTGAACCTGTCAATAACGACCAACATCTATCTTTTTCCATTGACCTTTTTCATTATGTCCTCATAGTCTAACACCAAATGTCTAAATGGGCCCTCAGGAGTGGGAATATGTCCCAATGGAGTAGTGATTGTTTTTCTGACATAGTTTTTTGCACATATGTCACACTCATTTAACCGATTGTCCACCATGGTTTGCAAATATGGTGACCAAAAACCTTGTTTTCTGATTTTTCTCACGACTTCCCCCCCCTTTGCGCAAACCTAACAGGGCTGAGGGTGCTAACATTAAACCATCATGGGTTCTCCACAGTCCCGTGGAGGGGACTGTGGGCAGTCCCTGTCTTTGGCCATATCTGGGGTCCTTTATACTGATTCTGCCTATATCTATTTTGCCCACGATTTTGAGTAAACATTAGCTACGGGTGTGGTGAGTGACCTTTGGTTCTGAGACTGTGCCAGGAAATGGCATTGTGGTAGGAAATGCTTGGGGTGGGGCCTGCTGGACCAATGGTGCCATGGTTCCTGGTTCTGCAACAACTGCTTGCTTCTTTTTGTCTTTGTCTTTCTTTGTCAGTTCTTCCAGCTGAAGCTGAGTCTGCTTTCTCTGTACCTCTTTGCTCTGTTCTTGCATCTTTTGTTCATTCTGGCGGTATCTGTCCACCGCGTGAACCAGGTGATCACTAAACTCTTTGTGAGTTTTGGATGATGTCAACCCCACTACATCCTCTAGCTTGCTTTTGCCTGTTCTAGGCAGTGTCTCTATCACAGAGTTTCTGAACAGGACTGAGAAAACTGGATCTCCCTCTGGGTCCTTCTCGGTCTCCATGTGCCATCTCGTGACTTGGTTCTGTAGGTAGGGTGCAGGATTGTCGGTAGGATGTCACCCATGGCATGTCCTTTCAGGCTTTTCAGGTCGACACGGGTTGGGTACTCGCTTCTAAGTGCACCCCAGGTACTCTGTCTGTAGGTGTCGAATGTGGTACCATCCCAGGCTTTGTCCATTATGTTTCGTAGGCCCCCATTTTCCTATATGGCCTCCATTTTGGATATCCCTAACACTCTAGCCATCAGAGCTTTCAGGTCCCCCACCGATAGTAACTTCCCCATTGTCTGTTCCTCAAATATCCTAATCCATTTTGCTGCCCCATCATTTATGTTGGGAAGCCGGGCCACTAATCCTTCTAGGTCCTGTGACCCCCATGGGACATACTGAGCTTGATGTCCTTTTACTAAAATAGGAAATGAACCTCCTGTTTGTCTGGGTTTTTCACCTTCCCTTTCCTGTCTTTGCCTCTCACATTCTTCGCTTTCCCTTCTTTCAATTTCTCCTCGCCTTCTTCTCCTTTTCTCTTAACTCCTCTTCCAACTTCAGTTTTTCTGAATAACAAACTGAACTTGTGGGTCCTATGCTAGCACAGCTTTCTTCCTCACTTCCGGAATCCTCAATTCTCAATTCCTCCCTCAATTCTTTGTAACAGTCCATGTGTATGGGTGGTTCTATCCTTTTCTGTGCCCCACCTCTTTCTCCGTCAATTTTTACTTCTTCTTTTATGTCTACAGTTCCTGTCACTACGGGGTATTGTCCTGTGTTGTAGGGCGGCGCCTCTGACTTTATCCTGATTCACTATTTCCCTTGCTTTCTGTTCTTTCTTCCTCTATTGTTCTCCTTCTTTTTTGAATAGGGCTAGTACTATCCTTTCTCTTCTCTATTACTTTCTTTCCTGTTTCATTAACCTTGTGGTTTTTCATCAGTATCTCCATTTCCTCACACACTGCTGTATCAAACGTTCCTTCTTTTGGCCATTTTACACTTGCCTTACTTGTTCTTTTTTTCTCATTTTTCTGATATTTTTTATCTCATCTCTGCTGAGAGAGAGAGAGAGATGTATTTCTAGTTCAGTCAATACATGAGTGGTCTTATTCTTCCTAGAATATCCTCGTACTCTTTATTTTTTTCTCCTCCCAACAATGAGCAGCTATTCCCCATGTCTTGTATTTTATCCTAGTTATTCCTTGTGTCCATGTATTGCCTACTTTATTTTCTCTCCATCCCTCGTTTGTCATGTGAAAGTAGTTTGACTCCCAATCTATTCTAAATTTTAGAATGATTCCCACTCTCTTGTGTCTTTATTTTTTTGTATTACTCCAAATTTGTATATATCCCACCCAGATTTCTATTACTTGTTTTTCTAACGTTAGCTCCGATATCTCGTGTTCCACCTTGATTTGCTGTCATATGTTTAACCCTTGTAGTAACTTCCTCGCTCTTTCTCCTCCACACAACTATGGTTCTTATCAGTTTGGAGAGACACTACTTACTGCTTAGCGTTAGAATCAGGTAGGCACAGATCACACAATTGTCTATAGCTAATAAACAAGACCGTAGCTTACCTTTCTTTATAGTTGAGTGGCCACTCAGTTTTGTGTGATCTGTCCCGGACCCAGATCATGCGGCACAGCAGCTGGTGTTGGTCCCTTTTCTTCAATCCTGTTCGTGACGCCAATTTATGTTGTGGAAAACAACACGTACTTAACTTTATCAAAAGTAATAGAGGTCGAGAAGCTGAGGTATCAAAGTTAAAGGCTTTTATTATCACTTGAAATAAGCAATACAAAAGCCTGAGCTCATTTGCAAAGAAGCTGCCCAACTAGACTCAGGCTACACCTTTTATGCTCTTCTCTGTGGATTACTCCCTCATGATCTAAACCAATCCTATGCATTGTATGTTCTAAACCAATCCTATGCATTGTATGCTCTAAACCAATCCTATGCATTGTATGCTCTAAACCAATCCTATGCATTGTATGTTCTAAACCAATCCTATGCATTCCATGCCTTAAGCCAACCATATCCAAGGGCAGACACCCCACTAATTATCAACTATAAGTGTTATTATCTACTATAATAAGTGGTTCCCAAGATCCATCCTTCCGCTCTATCATATGACTGTGGATGACCTTAGGCCTCCGTACATTTATTACCTTGGTTCATTACTTTTGTCTCCCTTTTCCCATACATTCCTTTCCAATGTTTCTGGCACAGGATGTCCAATGTTATACGAAAACAAGTGTTTTCGTGTGTTTTTCCACGCTTAATTTCATTCATATAGCATATATGGCAAGATGATGATTATATTTCCTTTATATGTTATAGTAAAATTCTCCCATACTAGCTGTCCCTGCTAATCTACTCAGACTTTGGTGACACGCATATGTCATGATCTGTTTATGTTTGCGTTTGTATTGTGAAATGTAGTACAGGCTTAGGATTTAACTTCTACTTTGTTTGTGTAGCCCTGTATGTCGATGGGAAATGCAATTTGGTGTAATTAGCTTAGCTGCACTAGCTTGCTAACTAGCTGTGTCAAACATTTGTGCTTATGTGATGAGGCCGTATGGGCCTGCTGTTCAGCTAGTTGTGCTAGTTAGAGTAGCCAGGTTACAACAACAGCTACAACATTGTACCTGACATTCATGATTGCATCATCATAGCTTTGGTTAAACCAGTCGAACCAACCACCGTTGCTGCCAAACATAAATCTTTTGACGTATGACTGAATGATAAATATATACCGCAATGTACATGACATCGGAGCTAAGCACAATTCCATCACAGGTGAATGTTGAAAGTAAACATCGACAGTCATAAAAAATTAAAAAGATGAATTGTCGCTCAGCACAATGCTATCATTTATGGGTGGTGCTGATCAGCCTACGTTTGACGAATATTACTGATGTGTGAATAATTATGACATATTTCCTGTGGTGTGCCACAAAATTGCAATGAGAGAAGATCAAAGTCAAAGTGTTTTATTGATCACTTGCACAGTACAACACAGGGCCATTCCTAGGCAGTGAAATTATTATGACATGACAAGCCCACAATACGTAGAACATTACAGAATAAGGGCCCAAAAAAATTTTAAAAGTAAAAGTGTAGAGTATAAAGTGGAGGAGTGCTGAATGCGCCTAGGAACCTTAACTCCTCCTACCTGTCGTTGATGTGTTTGACCTTTTGACCTCCAGGGCTCTTTCGGAGCGCTGCAGAAGATCTGCGAGGATTCGTCGGAGCTGCTGGACAGCGAGGCTCTAAACAGGCCCCTCAACATCATGATCCCCAAGTTCCTGCAGTTCTTCAAACACTGCAGTCCCAAGATCAGGTCCGCTGAAGCACCAGCCTCGCAGCCTCGTCCTCCCGACTACCCTCTCCATTATGATCTGTCCTGACCTCACTTTCTAAACCCTTTTCGTTCTCTCCACCGATCTTTTTACATTGAATGTGTCTGTCTTGCCCACAGGTCTCATGCAATAGCGTGCGTGAACCAGTTTATCATTGGCCGGGCCCAGGCCCTGATGGACAACATAGACACCTTCATCGAGGTAAGGGAAGCATGTCCTTCCAGATGTTATTGGTTTGTTTTGACGCATGCACAACAGTTGGCACTAATGCCCCAGATGTTTTTATGGTTGACACCGGTTCACTTGCTGCCCCAATTCTGTGGGAGATTAGAGAAGCGACCTAAAGCAGCTTTGGGCTAAAGAAAGAATGCTGCATCCAAACGGGAAGAAATTCAAGCCTATTTTTGTACTACTGGTCTCTGTTTGTCTCTGGAGTAATTCTGCTTTCTATTATGTTTCCTGATCGTTATTTACCATTACCTCTCCTCCACCGTCCTCCTCTTCCACCCAGAGTCTCTTTGCGCTGGCTGGTGATGAAGACAGCGAGGTGCGGAAGAACGTGTGCCGGGCGCTTGTCATGCTCCTGGAGGTCCGCATCGACCGCCTCATTCCACACATGCACAGCATCATCCAGGTGAGGCCCTTGAACGTTTACCATTTACTATTTATTCATTTACTAGTGCAGTGTCCGTGCAAAACATTCAAAACGTGCCTCTTCAGAACGGGCCGATTGCTTGGCCTCCAGTATTGCTGCTTGCAGCTTTCTACCGCTCATCCAAGAACACACTCGACACTGCACTTCTTGGGTCCTCAGCAATACACCCGCCAAGTGTGAAGTTGATGATGAAGGGTTGTCGAGAAAATCGAAGGAGAGACATACATACATACGGAGACCCCTCTCTCATCCAAAGCGACTTTTAAGTAAATTTAGATACATATCATTAAGGAACAGGTAGGGCATCTTACTTAAAGTGCCAGTGAACCCAAAATCTTGTTTTAGTGGCCTTAGTATGTCTTCTATGATCGTCAACATAGAAAGCTATGCCATTTGGTCACCGTCAAACCCCGGACTCCGGTCCGGATCCGGACCGAACCACAACTGTCTCTGGACTCTGAGCAAATTATACTTTTCATGTATTTTCTGCGAGACATCGCCATTCAGCGTACCGTCATCTCCATGACAACTTCACCTACACAATTGAATTCATAGCTGTGAATCTGCGCTGTAAGCTGGGTTTTCTGCAAAGAATGCAACGAAAAGTAAATCGCGAATAGACCCCCCCCCCCGTCGGCCGGTTCGCAACGGTGCTGTCCCCCCCCCCCGCTGTCAACTCTAGGAGTCTTCTCTGGACCTTTGTCTTATTGAAAATGCTCTTTGCGGACCTTTAAGATTTGTAATTGAGGACCCCTGGGGTACGCTAACGCCACATTGTGTGTGGATGTGTGGAGCTCTGTCTGGCCAGTAGTTGATGTTGATGGCTGCGTCCGAGAGAGATCGTTGAGCTTCTCGGACACTTATTAAACGCCAGGGTTGTAGAAACCACATTTTCATGCTCAGATTCACATCCTTCCTGTTTCTGGTACTAACTCTTACCTCTTGCCCGGCCCTCTACCAGTACATGCTGCAGCGCACCCAGGACCCTGATGAGAACGTTGCTCTGGAGGCCTGTGAGTTCTGGCTGACCCTGGCCGAGCAGCCCATCTGTAAAGAGGCTCTCTCGGGTCACCTGGTTCAGTAAGTCGTCCCAACCAACCAGTAAACCTGCTGATATTTTTTACTTGTGGGATCACTGGTGAAGCCCTTAATCATTCTTCCTGGATTGCGTTGATTTATTTATATCTTCCTGGTTCACAGTAACGTGTTAAATCGTTCCTTTTTATGCAGGTTGATCCCAATCCTAGTCAATGGGATGAAGTACTCTGAAATCGACATCATCCTCCTCAAGGTGAGTCTGATGCCGTAATAATACTCCACCCCCCCCCCCCCCCCCCCCC
>OOFB01015557.1:17708-29005 GCA_900323305.1 Trachyrincus murrayi | reverse complement strand
GCTTTCATTAACCGCGTCAAGAGACGCCTACTTGACAGGAAGAGATCTTTTTGATTGACAAGCTAGATGACAATCTCAGACCGTTGATTTTGCTTCACATAATGCGGCTGTCTGTCTGTCTGTCTGTCTGTGTGTGTGTGTGTGTGTGTGTGTGTGTGTGTGTGTGTGTGTGTGTGTGTGTGTGTGTGTGTGTGTGTGTGTGTGTGTGTGTGTGTGTGTGTGTGTGTGTGTGTGTGTGTGTGTGTGTGTGTGTGTGTGTGTGTGTGTGTAGGTATGGTAAAGCCTTTGAGGTGGAGCCGAGTCTCCACTCTGGCATCAACAACGTGGTCCTCCTGATGGCGGCGGGACATGAGTTCGACACGTCCATTGAACTCCGCAAGATAGGTGCTCTGTTGCTTCTGTCTGCCCTCACATCTAACATACATGTAGTCATTTTAGTCCCAGCAACGTCCACCATGTTTGATTGTTTAGTAGTTTCAGGGTTTGTTGCAGAATAGGTGCTGCGTGTTTATTCTTCTTTTTCCATCACTCATATTGTTAAAAACACTAATCCAGCTAGTTTGTCAATGAATCATTTGTGTGTGTGTGTGTGTGTCTCTCTCTCTCTCTCCCTCTCCAGGTGTGACTCTGAGCAGCCTGCTAGGTAGGAAGGGCAGTCTGGAGAAGATGCAGGACTACTGGGACGTGGGTCTCTACCTGGGCGCTAGCATCCTGGCTAACGAACACAAGAAGGTGATCGAAGCCTCCGAGAAACTCTACAGACTCAACGCTCCCATCTGGTACGTTACACTAAGATTATCTGGTACGTTATTATAAGATTCTCTGGTACGTTATATTAAGATTATCTGGTACATTACACTAAGATTATCTGGTTCGTTATACTAAGATTATCTGGTACGTTATACTAAGATTATCTGGTACGTTATACTAAGATTATCTGGTACTTTACACTAAGATTATCTGGTACGTTACACTAAGATTATCTGGTACGTTACACTAAGATTATCTGGTACGTTATACTAAGATTATCTGGTATGTAACACTAAGATTATCTGGTACGTTATACTAAGATTATCTGGTACGTTACACTAAGATTATCTGGTACGTTATACTAAGATTATCTGGTATGTAACACTAAGATTATCTGGTACGTTACACTAAGATTATCTGGTACGTTACACTAAGATTATCCGGTACGTTATACTGCGGTAATCTGGTTCGTCCTGTTAAAATCATCTGTTTTGTACTGTTAAAATAATCTAAAAAAGAAAGCTAAAGTAATAAATTGTACATATTTGAAATATTTATTTAATGTACTTTTACAGTTGTATTTCTGTATTTGAGTTTGCTGCCCTCCAGACATTAGTATACATTATGGATCTCAGTGTTATGTGAAGCAACGACATCCATACCGTCAGGATTAGTTTGGAGTGAAGTGTGACTCTTGACCCTTGAGCCAGGGGTGGCGTGGCCAATCAGATGTTTGTGGGGGCTTGTGCCACCCCCCGTGGACAAGCCTGTCTGAGATTGATCCGTTTTACTTGATCGGTTTGTTGCTGCCCAGGTATGTGGTGTCCATCATGGAGACTTACATCATCTACAGACAGTTTGCCAAGTTGCCAGCGGTCATGTCTCCCAAGCAGGACACGGTGAACTTCTGGATGGAGCTCCACCTCCAGGCCTGCAAACCTACTGTCTCAACAGACCGCTGCCCTGTAAGACCTGGTCCACATGTCCGGTCCTAACCGTTCCTCACCTGATCAGCTCAGTCGGGCTGGATGTGGCCATAAGGAGTTTGTTGTGCTAAGAGTTAGTTTTACCAAGAGTTTATAGTTAGTTTTACAGAGAGTTAGTTTGAAGTTGATTAGTTATTTGTGGCAAGTTATTTCAGAGTTAGTTGTATCATCGAGTTACGTTATAGTTAGTTGGACGAAGACACAATTCCAAGTTGGTTGTAAGAGTTAGTTTATCGTGTCACCTATCTGTGCGAGAGTGTGACTACCGGTGCTTTGATGATACACGTGCACGAGGGCCGAGGGCCGACCCCCGCAAGGAGACCCCCAACCCAGCCCGCCCATTTCCATGTTGGACCATGACATGCATGGTGTGATGTGCTTATATTATTTTTATTTATTTTCTTATATTTGCGAGTGTTGCGCTGAAATATTTTGTAGATTTGTTTTTAATTTGCTCTTCATTTGCGTGGGTCATTTCTTTTCGTTTTGAGAAGACACAGCTAACTCAGACATTAGACTGACAGACATTAGTTTAATCACGAGCTGCGTCTTCCATTTGGAAGGTATCTATGTACTGTATATATCTGTATATATATCTGTATACTGTATATATCAAGTCACATAGGCCTGTCAGTTACGATCAGAACTATAAGTCACGCGATGTAACCTAGTAGGCCTACCAAGTTCAGTAGATAGGTCTATTATGCCCCAGACAGAACGCCTGTAGTGTCATTTGAGGAGTTACACAAGCAAAGGCCTACATTTTTTAGTAGGAGATAAGGTAGGATATAATAATAATAATGGCAACAATGACATTTAGCCTATTTAATTATATAATTATATTAAATAACGAATAATGAGAACTCTACTCTGCGCGTATGCCGTGTGTGTGTGTGTGTGTGTGTCCGACACAACAACACACAGAATTAGTTTGATTTGTTTAAGAGACATTTAATTAATTTGGTGTGTTTCAGACAGACGGAACACACACAATTATATCCGCGACGATTTATTTCAGATTAGTCTTGTTTACACATTAGACAACGTTTCACACGTATTTCCCCGAGTGCCACACGATGTCCTTGATATTAGGGAAAAAAAACGCGTGTGAAATATTGTCCAATGTCTTTAGGACAAGACTATTCTGAAAGAAAGCTGTCCTTTTTTCATTGAGCTATTTTATTTTGCAAGTGAATATCGTATAACTAAAATCCCCACGGTGTGCTTCTATCTAAACCTTCATTATCCTTTAAAATTGTATAAGAGCAAACAAACAATAACGAATGAAGCCACTGATAACTCCATACTCTAGAACGCACAGTTATTATATTTAGTACAATATATTGTACAATTTGAGAGACATTTCATATATTTGGTATAGGCCTACGTAATATATAATATATCATATATACAGAACAGTTATATTTCACATCGGTGCGATCATCTGGCGAAGCTGGGTTTGGATGGCGGTTCTGCGGACGGCTTCACCTTCGCCTTCGTGGGCGTTTCATCTCACCCCCTTTTATCTCACGCACGGGCGCTCGCGTCCTTTGTCCCTCGTTTTTCGCACGGTTGGGGTGGATCCTTAGTTTATACTTGGTTGTTATTAGTTATAGAGTTAGTTTTACCAAGACATATCTATAACTAGGAAATTGTAAATTAAGGCATTGTTAACCGATAGTCTAACAGCAAAATATCTTCTTAAAGGATATGTTGGGACCTCCGTTACCACCCAGAAACCTGAGTGTGACGATTGTACTTCAGTGTGTTTGTTGGTGATGTCTCTAAACTCTCTAAGAGTGTTGCTGTCCTCTGTCAGGTCCTCATCCTGGAGCCCAGCAAGGTGTTGCAGCCTGCGGTGGTGAGTGTGAACGAGGAGGATGAGAGTCACACCCTCCAGCTCCAACACGTCACTCCGCTAGAGGTACGCCCGCCCCACACATGGTGTGCGTGTGTGCATGTGTGTGTGTGTGTGTGTGTGTGTGAGATTCATGTGTTGTCTTCTCCTGTCTTCCACAGAAAGGTCTACACCGGTGGTCTTTCCCTGTCTCTGCCATCCGTATAGTCAGGTAGTATTTTACACATCATTATTACATTATTTACTTACCGTATGCTTACTATTAAGTCATATATTCTACGAGTTATGTTAAGAGTTCACTATGTAGCATGTTCCTGTGTTCCTGTGTAGTACGTCCAGAGTTTGTATCTTTATAGTATTCCACAGTAAGGTAGCATATCATTTCCCAGTTGGTGCTATGTGTATTTACTATGCAGTAAATATGTTATACTTTGTATCTGTCTAGTATTGTACAGTTACAATTTACACTGTTAGCTACTAAATATGTCATCATTTACAGTTAAACAACTGTTAACTGAAGGTTAAACGAATGGGTCATCGAGGAAATCATGGCTGCTGTTGCTCTGACCGTTTGTTCAGTGGATCAATGAATTGCTTTACCTTCAACCTTTGCCTAGTTTCTCCTGCCCTAATGTTCTTTGGACTGGGTTACTTGTGGATAGTTGGTCGGTGTGTAAAACTTTGGCTCAGGGTGGATGTGGCATCAATAACGTCTCGCTCCGACCGACAAGGAGGCTCTCAGGAAGTGACGTGACAATAACAGGTTCAGTAGTGCGTCCTAAAAGATACATCCTACCGTTTATTCACTCAAAAGTATGTCGAACCATAGTACACATATTGGGTGGTGCAATTGTAATGGTTTGGCTTAGTCTAATTCAATTCTATTCGCCCTGACCTTTCAATAGAGGTGTCAAATGTCAAAATTGAACAATGGGTTCTTGTGATGTGTATTAAAGCTTTATTCACTCTGACCCAGTAGCATCCATTATTTCACTTGCACAGCAGTCTCACAGGTGTTATCTTTCTTATCTTACATATTATAGCCCTTGTACTTGTGGAGATATATTCTATTCACTTTGGGTATGCTATTTTTTGGCAAAAACCCGAGAAAGAGGCATAGTGATGAAGAAAGAGGTGAAGCGACCACAAGGAATATTGTTGTTTTAACGTTTTAACAATGTCCAGAGAATCAGCTCCGGACATTGTCCGAGGTTGCCCTTTCACACATGTAGCAGACAACAGGAGATTGTCAGTGTCAGACGCGTTCTCACATACCGGCAGTACTCTGGTTGGTTGAGGCGAGGGGCCGGGGTAGTGCAGGAGGCAGACACTTCGTGGAGAAGTACACCGTGGAAATCGCAGTGTTTTGTTTACTGTCTGGCAATTTCGGAGTCGGCCCTTACCGACAGAGTCGGCCCTTACCGACAGAAGTTCCGGAATCTCGTTGTCTCTCCAGTTAGCAGAGATCTTCGTTGGCGTCTTTGTGTAAATGACCCTTCTTCTTCACCCTCAGATTTTTGCATCCTTTTTGTAACGTCACCAACGCTCGCTGTGAATTCTTCTTCGTCTTCGTCTTCTTCTTCTTCTTCTTTGCATTTACCGCTACCTACCGTCCCGGAGTATGTAGAACAGGATCTGGTCACTGAATTCTACGGACGATGACCTGAGCGAGCGAGCAGCGCCTGCGTTGTTTACCTAAAAGCTGACCTCACCTGGGTAAACTTCCGGCGTGAAGTGTAAACACTACACGTTGGCTTTTTACCGAATGGAACGGGATGTTTGCAGACACATACTGGTTTCGATTGTAGTCATGTTTTGATCGCTCTTACATATTCAGTAGAATACCTGATGCCTTTTAACATAATGGAAAGTATTCACAAATGTTAAGTAGAATGTTAAATGGAAATAATATTACATTTGGCATGGCAGTATCTTGTCATGAGAATGGCAACCGTACATGAGCCAGCCCGAGCAAAACGTCAACAGAGATTCATGCTATTTTTCTCCAGAGTTTATATTTCCAGTCTGGTCTCCACAGTGATTTGGCTCATCCACCCATTTTATTTTATTAACTGTATAGAGGGCGGGACCAGTAATGTGAGCCTTGTGATTGGTAGTTGAAGTCACTTTATACTAAATAATCCAGATTACATCCAGATTCAGGGAAGGAGTAAATATTAAATTCTGGAGATTGACACGCACCTCATATAGTATAGTATAGTATATAGCATATTTAGTAGGCTAATTCCAACAAGAACCCCTATTAATCTCCTAGTCAGAAGCAAATCACAGACCTATCCTGCCACTCAGATGTATGTCCCTTGGGATTTTAGCAATGCTAAGCTAAGAAGTTGAGCTTTTTATAATAGATCCACTATCTGATCACCACATCACCTCATCCTCCTCCTTAGTGTTTCTAAGAACGACGAGCGAAGCTGCTTCCTGTTTGTCCACCACAACTCAGACGACTTTCAGCTCTGCTTCCCCACCCCGCTGCACTGTAAAGGGTAAGAAACCTCCAGCTTTTCAAAGTAAAAGCCCTTCCCAGGACACAGGTAAAACTAATTCAGCTGGGGGAATTCGTTGCAGGGCTGCAGCCAAAACCTGGTTGGACCTCAATGGACAACCAATCAAACCCCACCAGGGAAACCTGAGTGTAGAATTAACCTATTAAGTTGTAGTTTTCTAGAAGCAGGCCCGGTTTCAACTTACAGCCAATGAAATGGCTACCTCAGGATTTCTCAACATCATGTCAACATTTCATTATATTACTTAGACCAACAAGTCGTGTCTACTTGTGTCTCCCTTAGGTTCTGCGAGCTGGTCAACTCTCTGCTGCAGTCCACCCTCGCTCCGGCCCAGGACCCGGACCGCCTCACTGGAGAGGTTCTGGAGGTGAGAACCCACCCTCCTCTTCCAGGTCTTAATTCTGAAGCGACCATGTGCTCCATGACTCCTGTCCGTTTGGGGAACGCTCCTCCCTGTTCCTCGCTGGGTTCCTCATTCCCAGGGAGTTTTGAACCATCCTCTTCTGTCCTCCTCAGTACATCTACGAGACCAACGAGGAGGGGGAGAAGGTTGTTCTGGGGAAGGGGACCTACGGGGTGGTCTACGCCGGCCGGGACCTGAGTAACCAAGTACGGATCGCCATCAAGGAGATCCCAGAGAAGGACAGCTCGTAAGGCCGACCATCTCTAAACCTCTTTTAACCATCTCTCACCACTTCTAACCATCTTTAACCATCTCAGCTCCATTTCAATTTAAAAAAGCTTTATTGGCTTGGAAAATAGACATTTACATTTGCAAAGCAGTTTAAAAACAATGGAACAAAGGAATAACAGTGTCGACTTGGAAAATTCACAATACAATACACAATACAACTTCATCATGTAACCAAGGCTAGAAGAAATACACAGAACTAAATAGAGCGTGTGGGTGGATGGAAATCATGATCTTCGAGTATCTAGTAGAAGCTGTAGGCGTAGACATCCACTATATTACACAGTTTGTTTTCCTTGTCAATTTTGGCATGTGGAGCGTCTGGGAGAATCTAAAACTGTCTACATCCAGATGTTTCCTACACCATGGCCATGTTGGGGAGACATCTGGCAAACCCTGGAGTCCCAGGGTCTCTCTCGGGACATCTGAGTTCCCACTTTACTGGTAGAAACATCTCGTCTCTATCAGTGGCGGCTGCTGAGCTGGCCAGTAGATGGTGCGAGGGAGCATATTTATGTGAGCAAATTTGGGCATTTTGGGGCATTATAATGATTTCATTGATGGAAATGGTTTTCAGGCCTACCCTTTCAAAGGGGCTGTGAACCCATAATGTTTTTTTAAACGTTGTAATATGTCTTATATGATCTTCAACATGGTAATCTATGCCATTTTGTCACTGTTACTAAAATAAGTCCGTAAGAGACCGTAAGAGAAAACAGGTGTGAAATCCTATGTTTTTACCAGCCTCCGCTGCCCCAATGACGTCTACAAAAAACCACTGGAAAATGTTTATTGCCACCCCTAGCCTACTTATTGTGTATAGGGGTAGTAGCCCATGGGCTTGACGTAGAACCACTATATTGTCTATGATTAAATGGTAACACCCACACAGCCAATCAGAGCCAGGGCACCACCCCAGACACCCCTATGGGCCGGCCACCACTCGTCTCTATGACGATCATCTCTGTATCTCCATGAACATCATCTCTGTATCTCCGTATGGTTTGGTCTTCAGAGATTTAAAAGAGTAAAAGCGTGACTGACACTTCTCGTTGGTCGACAGTGAGGGATGATGTATTTTTAATTGGTCAACTGTGATGGATGCTGTGTTTTAATTGGTGGACCTTTTTTGTTGTGTTTATTTAACCTTTATTCAGGAAGTCTCATTAGGGTCAGGCACCTCTTTTGCAAGAGGCCTGATAGCAGCGCAATCACAAACAACACGACATATACAGACAAATGACATGTATTCATACACAATGAGGGATGCTGTGTTCTTATTGGTCAACCCCATTAGGAAGGTAAAAGTTCTGGATGGTTAATCAGTCTATTACTAATCTTCTATCAGTCAGTGGTTTTTTAGAGACATGTAAGGAGCAAGTAGAGGTTAAGCATCTTGCTCAAGGATACCTACAGGTGGACATCGGGGTTTGAACCTAGAATCCAACACCCTAACCACTAGACTACCCCCACCCTCCTCTCTCTCTGTCCAGGTATTCCCAGCCGCTACACGAGGAGATTGCACTCCACAAGCGTCTGAAACACCGGAACATCGTCCAGTACCTGGGCTCCGTCAGCCAGGCCGGATTCATCAAGATCTTCATGGAGGAGGTGCCTGGAGGTCAGAGGTCACGGTTTATTGTTATGATCCGTTCATAGTGCTAGCACTGGATATACTGGACACTTTTATCTAAAGTGACTTGAATACAGATGCTATTTACAATCAATAAATATAATATAAACTGTTCACACTGTACTGAATCTTTACCTATACTTAATCATCTCTAACCTCCAAGTTTAAGCTCTTACCAGAACTTAAACTATCTCTATTATTTCTCATGCATCATAGGAGAAGGCTAAAGGCCAGCAGGGTGTTATGCCTCTGCTGACCAGTAGGGTGCCCTTTCTCTGTTTATACCACAGACTGTATACAAATAAACTGTTTGCCTGCGGGCTGCCCACAGACTGACATTCCAGAGACATTCTTGTTGTAATGTGATACTGTGTGTGTGTGCGTGTGCGTGCGTGCGTGTGCGTGCGTGCGTGCGTGCTGTGTGCGTGCGTGCGTGCTAAAAATATATGAATCTGTGTCATCATGCGTCTACATGCCTATGGGTCTGTAGTGATCTGTATTTGTGTTTTTGAACACATAAAACATCACACTACCATATCATTGAGTTTGCTGTCACCTAGAGGTTAAACTATGTAACTGTTGAAAACTGGCTGATATTCAGGATGCATCTTAACTTACGTCACCACGACTAGTACATAAATAAGTATTTTTAGGAATATATTATGGGAGTCATCTATTATCAAACCAACTTAATAACATGTGATCTTAAAGTCGCTCTGTGATTGGTCGCTGCCACTGTTTCCTTTCTTCACTTATTCTCTCCATTCCATGCTTCTCCTTCCTCTCCTCTCCTTTCCTCCAATCCTCTCCTCTTTCCTCCAACCCTCTCCTCCCTCCTTTTGTCTTGTATCTTCTCTTCCTCTCATCATCTTCCTCCTCCTCTTGCCTCATTGCTCTGAATAGGAGCTCCGCCTCTCAAGACCCCTCTTCATCTCCTCCTCTCACCTCGCTCCTCTGGATCATAGCTAGATGTCTTTTGTCTGCTGCTGTCCCCTGGTTCTGCTGTGACTCCTATCTTCTCTCCTCCTCCTCTCTTCTCTGTCCTCCTTCTCTCCTCCTCTCCCCTCATCGCTCTGGATGGGAGCTCCTGGCTCTGCTGTGACTCCTGTCTTCTCTTCTCTTCCTCCTTCTCCTGGCTCATGTCTCTCCTCCTCCTTCTCCTGACTCATGTCTCTCCTCCTCCTCCTGGCTCATGTCTCTCCTCTCTCCTCCTCCTCCCCCTCCAGGCAGTCTCTCGTCTCTGCTGCGCTCCAAGTGGGGACCTCTGAAGGACAACGAGGCCACAGTCATCTTCTACACCAAACAGATCCTCCAGGGCCTCCGCTATCTCCATGACAACCAGATAGTCCACCGGGACATCAAGGTAGGACCGTAGTCTCAAGGACAATATCTCTGTCCCGTTCTGTCCTCTCCTCTTATCTCCTCCCCTCCCTTCTGTTCTCCCCTGTCCTCTCCTCATCTCCCGTCTCCTGTCCTGTACAATGTCAAAGTAAAAAATAACTAGGGAATACAAGTTGTAAGGCAACATAAACCACTGAACTTTGAGGAATCACAACCCTTTCGTGTGTGTGTGTGTGTGTGTGTGTGTGTGTGTGTGTGTGTGTGTGTGTCCCCTCCAGGGAGATAATGTCTTGATCAACACCTACAGTGGTATCCTGAAGATCTCAGACTTCGGGACGTCCAAGCGCCTCGCGGGCATCAACCCCTGCACAGAGACCTTCACCGGTAAACCCTCCTCCTCTTCTCCTCCTCTCATCTCCTCCTCCCCTCATCATCCTGCTCCCATCTTCCTCCCACCTCCTCCCATCCTAGTTGCATGTGATGTCCGATGGTTTTGTTTCTGGTCCAATAGGAACGCTGCAGTACATGGCTCCAGAGATCATAGACCAGGGCCCTCGCGGGTACGGCAAGCCAGCCGACATCTGGTCTCTGGGCTGCACCATCATAGAGATGGCCACGGGGAAACCCCCCTTCCACGAGCTGGGCAGCCCCCAGGCCGCCATGTTTAAGGTCTGCCTGCCTGTCTCACTTACTCTGTCTGTCTGTCTCACAGGCCACCATGTCTGTCTGTCTCACAGGCCGCCATATTTAAGGTCTTTCTGTCCGTATGTCAGTCTGTCTGTCTGCCTAATTGTTGATTGCAGATTGTCGAACAGGACAAGAACAAGATTTCACAAAATTCACACAAATTCACAATTGACGAGTCAAGGCCTCGTTTCATAAAATAAAAGTAATAATATGTCCTAATGTGAGCCCCACCCTCTCCCTGTCAGGTGGGCATGTTTAAGATCCACCCCCGGGTGCCAGAGAGCATGTCCGCCCAGGCCAAGGCCTTCATCATGGGCTGCTTCGAGCCTGACCCCGACCACCGGGCCACGGCCACGCTCCTTCTCAAAGACCCCTTCCTCCGCTCCAGGAGACGCCCCCGCCTCCTGCAGGAGCTGGAGCCCAAGGAGTCCCCTTCTGGTGAGGAGTCGGCTCCTCCGTCCGCTCCTCATGCCTCCTCCTCCACTTCCTCACATCTCCTCCCCATGTCTCCTCCTCTACTTCCTCACACCTCCTCATGCCTCCTCCTCCTGGTGTCTTCTGTTGGATCTGTATATGTTCTCAGTTAACACCAATTATGAGTGAATTAACACTCATTGACATTTAATTCCATGTTTCTGTCATCTACCATCCTGTGTGTGTGTGTGTGTGTGTGTGTGTGTGTGTGTGTGTGTGTGTGTGTGTGTGTGTGTGTGTGTGTGTGTGTGTGTGTGTGTGTGTGTGTGTGTGTGTGTGTGTGTGTGTGTGTGTGTGTGTGTGAGAGCTCACTACCTCTCCTATATGAATTTACTCACCTCTTTTACCA
>OOFB01015557.1:5651-17688 GCA_900323305.1 Trachyrincus murrayi | reverse complement strand
CCCGACCACCGGGCCACGGCCACGCTCCTTCTCAAAGACCCCTTCCTCCGCTCCAGGAGACGCCCCCGCCTCCTGCAGGAGCTGGAGCCCAAGGAGTCCCCTTCTGGTGAGGAGTCGGCTCCTCCTCCACCTCCTCATGCCTCCTCCTCCTGGTGTCTTCTGTTGGATCTGTATATGTTCTCAGTTAACACCAATTATGAGTGAATTAACACTCATTGACATTTAATTCCATGTTTCTGTCATCTACCATCCTGTGTGTGTGTGTGTATGTGTGTGTGTGTGTGTGTGTGTGTGTGTGTGTGTGTGTGTGTGTGTGTGTGTGTGTGTGTGTGTGTGTGTGTGTGTGTGTGTGTGTCTGTGTGTGTGTGTGTGTGTGTTACAGCTGACTACCACCGCAGTATGTCCGTCCCGATCACCATCTACGTGGAGGACACAGACTCTGTGGACTCCCTGGACCTCAGCTGCTCCCTAGACTTCCGTCGGCCCTACCCCGCCCTGCGAGACGATGACATCACCGGGAGCCCGCCCACCACCAACAGCTTCCTGCTGTAAGGCCCGCTACTTCCTGTTTAGATTATGATCTCATTTCCTAACATAATCTGATTTGATCTAATGTAATCTAGTCGAATGTAATCAATTCTATTCATATATAATCTTCTAATATGAGTAATATGAAATATTCTAATATAGTAATATTTTCATTGATCTAATATGAAACTAACCCTAATCCTTTTCTGGTGGTAGTTCTCCTTACCACAAGAAAAACCTTAGCCACACAGAACCATCTCATACCTGACCCGCCTAACCATTTTGAACATTTGAATTAAATCTTCATTAATTTATAATTTATTTATAAATCTCCTCTTCCTCTCTTCTCCCCCCCTCTCGTCCTCCTCCTCATCCTCCTTCTTCTTGCAACGTATTTCTTACTCATGTTGTGTTGTTTCCCTTGATAAGAGCTTTGTATTGCTCTTCAGCACCCAAAGCGCCCCATATAGTATGGCGTGTGATGCGTTGTGGTTCTCTCTGTCTCCCCCTGGTGGCCAGTGCCCCGGACGACTCCCCGGTGGACCCCAGCAGCCCAGCCGTGGCGGGGGAGAACCTGGGTCTCTTCCTGCTCAGGAAGGACAGCGAGCGGCGTGCCACGCTGCACCGCGTGCTCACCGACTACATCACCACCGTGGTCGCACACATCCAGGACGCCCTGCCCATGGTACCAAACTAGACGCCCAAACCACTTACATTTAGATAACTGTATTAGAAGGACAGACGGTAAATGTTAAACACATAGTACAAGTGCAGCTTACGTGTGTGTGTGTGTGTGTGTGTGTGTGTGTGTGTGTGTACAGCCTTGTGTATATAACATACTCTTACACAACCACATACCAATACACATAATGTGTATCAATTAATAATGTTCATAAATAAGTAATTTCTTTATTTATTTTTTTAAGCATGGTCAGGGATCTTTGCTGACCGCAGATCATATCTCACTACTGATTGGCTGCCTGCGGGATCACATCCGCTCACCAGACAGGAAGAGCTTAAGCAGCAGCCTGCTGGAGCTCAGAGCCACGCTGTACTCGGCTGCAGTACCGCCCAACAGCCTACAGATGGTGCTGTTCAGCTTCCAAGATGCAGTGAGTTGGCCCTGAGCCAAGCCAAGTATTTTAATGAAGAATACATTGGATAAAATGAAATCAGAGCATTATGACTGTAAGGTTTTAAAGGTGCAATATGTAACAATGAGACAGAGCGTTTAAAATGGGCACTGCAGTCCAAATTCACAGTATTGGAGAGAGTTGTCTTCGCCCGTCCCTTCCTCCCCAGACTCGAAGCTCACACGTCTTTCCAGGTTGAGGACACTGAACGGACACGAGCACAAGACGAGCCGAGCGCAACATTATATGAGACGAGCGCAAGATTAAGACTCCAAGATTGACCGTGTTTTAGCACGGCTGTGGTCATGGCGCTTTTTCAAAAGAGGACGAAGCTTTTTAGGTCGGTTAGAATCCGTTACAATCTCAGTTGATCCGGTTCGTTTGCTTGCTTACAGACGTTCCGGAAATCTCAAAGGAGAACATCCTGGCAGTAGCATTGTTGTCGGAAAGCCAGTATTTCGACTTCCTTAATCTCTGATGACCTATCATGGTCATTTTATGATTTACTACAGTAATTGTTTTACATACAGCACCTTTAAACAAGTGGGGAAGACGGTTGTCGTCATATTTTTTCGTTAGGTTTATAGCTATACATAGCTATAGGTATTTTTTTTATAGATAATTGTAGAATTTAGATGATGTCTTGTGTCCTGTATATTTAGGATTTGTGATTTCAAACGGTGATTTAAAACATATTGCTATATTGTACCTGTGTGTGTGAGAGGGTTATCCTGACAATAAGGAGTTGATCTCTACCTGTCCAGGTGAATATGGTGTTTAAGTAGGTCTGTTTTCTACCTGTGCAGGTGTAGAAGTAATTACAGTAGATCTGTTTCTACCTGTCCAGGTGTAGAATGAGTTATAGTAGATCCGTTTCTACCTGTCCAGGTGTAGAATGAGTTATAGTAGATCTGTTTCTACCTGTGCAGGTAAAGAAGGTGCTCAGACAACAGCAGGTGAAACCTCACTGGATGTTTGCTCTGGACAACCTCCTGAGACAAGCTGTTCAGGAAGCCATCACTGTCCTGCTGCCAGGTACTCACCCTGTCACTCAGTACACTTTCACCATGTCACTCAGTTCACCCTGTCACTCAGTTCTCTCTCTCTCTCTCTCTCCCCTTTCCCTTCTCCCTCTCCTGGTGTCCACTCTCTCTTTCTCTTTATCCTCCCGTTCGCTCTCCCCCTCTCCCCCTCTCCCCCTCTCCTCCCTCCCTCCTGTAGAGTTGAAGCTCCAGCTCCAGTCGTCCTTCGAGGCCGATGACGTCGCCTCTCCCCTGGACAAGGAGCCTCCTGTAGTTCTCCCCTCTGGCCAGGAGGTGGTGTTAGACGACACCTGCCAGCAGCCAGAGACAGGCCACGACCCCGATGGTCACCATGACGACCCCGACGGTCACCATGACGACGGTCACCATGACGACCCCAACGGTCACCATGACGACCCCCTGCTTCTCGCTTCCTGTCCCCTGAGCCTCCAACTGGCCGGGCTACGGCAGGAAACGCAAAGGTTGGAACGAAAAACGATCAAAACAATCCGGTTGTTTACCTCCAGTGGACACCACAGGGCGACGTCAGTTTCCGTGAAGAAATCCTGACTTTTCACAGCATGCGTATGAAGTAGTGCTCTCTTATATTAGAACATGGCTAAGCCTGACGGTTCCCCTTTATTCATGTATTTAATTACGAATTATTATTTATCTTATTGGTTTATCAGTACCACTGGTCAGCAAAAATACTGTCGACCTACTTATTATAGACCAGGAATAAGAAGAAGAATAAAACGTTGAGCTGGGAAGGACAACAGGAGAAACCTACAAACCATTAAATATCAGCAATCCCCCGTGACTCCAAGTGGGGTTCCACCCACAGGCTGGGAAACACTGCCTTACATCATGTCTCCTCCCCAGGCTCCTGAATCAGCTGAAGGAGAAGGAGACAGAGTACCAGGATCTCCTCAGAACCTCCGTCCAGAGGAAACACCAGGAGATACAGGTTCTCAAGACCTCCTCCACCTCTACAAGTGAATCCTCTTCTTCCACATCTACAGGTGACCCGTCCTCTAGCAGCTTTTGGATTTACTCTATAAACAGAGCACACGTAGACTGTGTTGTCATGCCTATTATTTCCCCACTCATCGAACATCGAGCAGAAGAAAAACGTTCACCGATATGACTGCGTTTGTTGCTTGCTATAAGCAACAAAAGTAGTCCGGGCGGTGAAACAGATTTTTTTGCAAAAGTCTTCAAAATATTACTCTTAGGATGCGTTTGACTGCAAAACACCTCATATTTTCAAAGTCCCGCTTTGCTGAATGTGCGCATGTGCCGGCGTATTCACTGTAATATTTTCAAGACTTTTGGATTATAGCGAGCAACAAACGCTTCATATCGGTGATATCGAACACCATTCATCGATGTTCATTGAATGGGGACATAATAGGCAGGACGTAGAGCACTAAATACGACGCAGTATAAGTAACTTGTGAATGTATTGTGGATACACTCAGAGGCAGAGGCAGTCAACCAGAACATATAATCCAACAGAGCATTTCACTCACTAATAGCTGACGGATGGCTATGACATTTCTAACAATTACACTCAAATTATCGTTCTTAAATCTTACAGACAGCAGCTTTAAGTCAGCTGTTGGTCTTGTCTCCACACTGCAGATGGTCTCGCGTCTCCTCGGATCAACTCTTCTGTTCCTGAGGACGAAGCCTTAGTCCACTGGCTCAGAGCTCTCCCTGTAGACCAGGACACTGTTCACAAGGTATCTAGTACTCCCAATCAGATCAATACAATGGTTCAGATGCTTCATGGTAAATATCCGATTGATCCATTATGTAGACACTTCTGTCCAATGTGCTATAAACTTCAATAGTCAATTGAACTGTTGTGGACATTGAGGACAAACAAGGCTTGTCTTATCTGTTCTCTGTAATCTGTGCTGTTAGTTGGTGGTTTTTGACAATGGTGTGTTTGTGTCTCCAAGCTCCTCTCCCATCAGTTCTCCCTGGACTGTCTTCTGGAAGATGCCTGCAGAGATGACCTGGTCTACTGTGGATTAAGGTTACAATTAAGAAGTTATATATGAATTTCTATATAATTGTGATCAAGCACATGCTGTGAGTTTTAAACAGACTCTGATCAGAGGACCAGTTCTCTGGTGGTAACTTTGGTAACCGTACCATCCCGTGTTTCATCGCTAGGGGCGGGATTCTATGCCGAATCTGGTCGGCGGTCACAGCTGCCAGGAAAACCGGTCTGAGCACCATCAGGGAGGAGAACGGGAACACCGTGCACTGACGAACCAGGACACGCCTGGAAATAAAGCCATTAAAGATGAACCAAGTGCTAAGATCAAACTGCAGTCACAGCACCACCTCTGGTGAAACATCGTAACAACGGCTGGTTCTGTTTGGCTGTCATTGGAATGTCAAGTTGACTCCAAATGACGTCATTCACATTCTCCTTGAACTCATTTGGCCTGGGTTTGAAGTGCATTGTGGATATTATTTGAGTAGCTTATTGCTTATTGACAACAAGGAGGGGAGCAGAAAAGTTTCTCCTTGAGATATCGTATGCCAAACTGACAAAGATAGGTTCTATTTTTTTATGAGGTTATGACAATGACGCTTCTTTCTGTAATTAGTTATTGACCTTTTCTTTTCTATTCCTCAGGGTACTGCTAAGAAAAATTGACTGTCCATTAAAAAAAATCTGGGAGCTTGGCGGGACCTGAGTAATGAAAGGTATTTTTTTAACGTGAGACTGTTACTGCGTGAGTAAAACATAACATGTTCATGTTTTGTTGAGTGATTGGTTCATTGGATTTTTAGAGGATTTTTAGAGGAAGTATTCCAAGGTAACGAATTAGTTAGTCACACACCGGTGGACCAGTGGGGACTGTGCGGTCTTCCAGTTACATACACCCTATGTTACCTTTAAGCCAACCATGCTTTCCACAATGTCTGGGAGTACAGCTTAAGCCACATAGAGATGCACTTAAATGTTAAATTGTTGTATAGACTTTAGGAAGACAGTAGTTTGGTTTTACACTGGATCGGAGGCTTGATGCAGTTTCCCTAAGTACAGGATAACAAATTAAGACCTCAATGCATTTGACAAGAGTGCAATAAATGATTGGTAACCCTAACCCCATCAGTACATTATACACTGACTATCTAGGCTACTGATGAAGTGCTTAACCCAGATGTTCCTTCCTCTTGCTCATGTCGCTTTTTGGCTGCAAATGCATTGCAGTTAAGCTTCTCGGACGCTCATAGTATAACGCCGCGGTGTGTGTGTGTGTGTGTGTGTGTGTGTGTGTGTGTGTGTGTGTGTATCGCGGTGTGTGTGTGTGTGTGTGTGTGTGTGTGTGTGTGTGTGTGTGTGTGTGTGTGTGTGTGTGTGTGTGTGTGTGTGTGTGTGTGTGTGTGTGTGTGTGTGTGTGTGTGTAGCTTTTCATATACATCGCTCATAACGCTCATACACCCCCTTCCTAGACCTCTCATCTCAGTGTTCGCATCGAGCTGAAACAGGGGGGGTTCACTTACACTTTAACTAACCAATAATAAGGCATAGAAGAGAACATGGAGTAGATTTCAGGGCACCATGTACTTCAGTCGAACAAGTGGACTAGGGACTGGAGGTGACCTGCAACCAACCGGCTAACCTCCATGCATTTCCCCTGTTTTCATACTTTTGACATCACCATGGAAACTGCATACGTGTGTGCATATATCATTGACTTAAATATGATATTGTATCATATATAATAATGTATATACATTATAGACTTGCCTCCTGGTTTCCATGGTGACACATTTAAGTTAAGAGTGATTTTGTATCACTTTTTGCATCACCTTGTTGGATGCATGGTATGTCGCCAATGTCTTTCACAATCAAAGCTTGTCAAATTAAAAGACTTATACTGAAACTTTGAGTATCACTTGGATGTTTTGTGTGTTTGAGTCATTTGTACACACACACACACACACACAGTTTAGTTGAAATTAATTAAAGAGTAAATCTCACATTCCCATCAAAGAAAGAATCACAGTATTCCTTACCCTTCTACATATTTATAATAAAGAAAATACTGCGGTCCGTCAGGTTTAGTGGCTGCACTCCGTCTCCTCTCCTGCATGCGTGCAGCAGACACCGTGGGGCCACTCGGACTTCTCAGACAATCAGTGGACGACCAATTATCTATTCTACTATCAACTCTACATATGGGATTTCCTTTGTTTTTACTACATTGATTCTGTATGAAGAGAGGATGAAACTGCAAATATCCTTCTACACCATTCCATTGCTGAGATATGATCGCTTTGTTATATTATGTTTTAATGGTGTAGTATGATGTACAATCCACTTGATCTTCTTCATTTTTACAGCATTTATTCATCTGTGGGAAAGGGTGTTACTGCAAAGATTTTAGCCTCCTAGACCAAGGCACTTTGAAGAGGTGTGTGTGTGTGTGTGTGTGTGTGTGTGTGTGTGTGTGTGTGTGTGTGTGTGTGTGTGTGTGTGTGTGTGTGTGTGTGTGTGTGTGTGTGTGTGTGTGTGTGTGTGTGTGTGTGTGTGTGTGTGTGTGAGATGGGGGGTGCTGCTGTCAGAGTGTAGCCTGTCTGTGAGACTGCTTTGCTGGGGTTTTGTGGAGACGTGGACAAACTTTGTTCACTTCACATACCTTACCATTGGGCCTAGGGTATTCCAAGTGGCCAAAGGTCATATCTCCCACATGCTAATGAGTTAGGAGCTACAATTTGAATATGTTGGTCCATGGGGCCTCAGGAACCCGCTATGTAAATGTCAGCCTCTTAGCCAAATGCATTGTGGAGATATGACCTTTGTCCACTTGGCATACCCTAGGCCAGACATGGACAACATACGACCCAAGCAACCCTAAAAAAAATCAATAAAATGCAGCATTATGTTCATGAATCTCAAGGCGAATGACTAGAAATGTATATAGTGTCATTCATAAATATCTCCCAGTTATAATTCATTCTCACAGGTTACTTATACATTTACATGAGTAGAACAGAACAGAAAATGTATTAATGTATTCATGTATAAGACAATGTGTTATAATAAATAGTACGTATCAGCCTACACTTTTCTTCATTCAGTGATTCAGGTCTTTACTGCAATGGTATTAAAGTTTGACTTAGCGACACAAGTTAAACAGTCTCACAGTTACACAACAGAATGGAAAATGATTTGAGTAAAATGAATGAATGTATTCATGAATATGACATGTATTTGTTCAAAATTCGTGTCTTTGAATATTAATATTTTCCTCATTCAGTGATGCAGGTATGTACTGGAATGGTAAATATAAAATGTTGATGATTGTAAAGCAGTCTGCCTTGAGTCCATGTTTATAACAGTGTGTTTCATCAGTGACCTATGCAGTGGTACATATCAGACTATTGGCAAGATGTAAATTGCAAATTTAAAAGTTGGTACTGCATTTAAGTGGATTGTTTTATAGTTTTTATAGTAGTATAGTTTTTATACTAATCTTTTCATTGTAACCTCAGAGTACACCAGATTGACACTTACAGCTGTAAAAAAATGTGTAACAAAGTTCTTGTTTTATTTTATTGCCAGCCTTCTGGGCAAATACCCTGTAAGCAAAGTAAAGTAATGTAAAGTAATCTGTCATGTCTACCAAATGCATGTCGTTTAACATAATTCAGCACTATGTGTTTCATGTTTCAATTCAATTGTACAATGTGTGACCCTTCGATTACTTTATCTAAGTCCCTCTGGGAAAAATGTGCCCACCCCTGCCCTAGGCCCAATGGTAAGGTATGGGAAATGGACAGTCCCCTACATATGCCTTACTATAGAGCCTAGGGTATTCCAAGTGGAGAAAGGTCATATATCCCATGTGCTAATGATTTGGGGGCTGAACTTTGAATATGTTGGTCCGTGGGGCTCCAGGAACCTGCTCTATGTTTTACATTAAAGGCATAGTATGGTGAAAAATCAACTTGTTCCGATCTTCTTCATTTTTACAGCATTTATTAATCTGTGGGAAAGGGTGGCACTGCTAAAATGTCTGCCTCCTAGCCCAAGACACTTTGAAGATATGACCTTTGTCCACTTGGTGTAACCTAGGCCCAATAGTAAGGTTTGAAGTGGACAGACTTTGTCAACTGGGAATATCATACGCGACAGCGAAGTATTGGCACCTGCTGTCCAATGGTAATACCTCGCATTGAACAGACACCGCTGTCCGATGGCAATACCTGGCATTGAACGGATGGCAATACCCGGACCGGGAGCCCTCCGGTGGACGTGGGACGTGTCGTGCCGAAAGCACGATAACTTAGGAGCTCAGTGGGGAAAGGTCGCAGAGCTCCCGTTTCTTGACCGGGGCGATCCTGGGAAAATCTACTTATTTTAGGGTCGCCTATTTTTGGGGGCCCTGGAAGGGACAATTTTAGGTTGTCCAATTGCAGGAAGCTAGCCCCATGTTAAGGTATTCGAAGTGGATGCCAGGTCCCTTAGGGGGGGGGGGGAGGTAAATACCAACTGTTGGGTCAACTTTTAGTTCAGAAAGAATTTGTTCTGAATGTCGTACGTCATACGTTCTTATAGTTAATACATCGCTCAATTAATTCATTTGTAAACAGAATTTCAGAAAGTTGGATGTTGGCTACCCCTTCACAAATGAACCACAAGGTTTTACATCCCCAGATAAAACGAGATGTTGAGGCCAAACTACAGCTGTGTTCATTACCAGACCGAGGATCCACGGCCGATGAAGGACCTGCCTGGTGAAGGGTGTCCCTCGTCGGGTGGCTCAAGCCTCGACTCAAGAGTGATTAACACACTCACTGCCACTTCTATGGGATAGAGTACTGCTGCTGAACTAGCCACTCAGCTAGTCCCAGACGCGCATTACTTATACTGGTGTGAGCACGTCAAACATGTTGAGCCGTTCATGGTGGCACCATCCAGATGTAACTCTGGCCAGCGTGAGGGGAGCGAAGCCGGCCGGGCCTAGACCTAAACAACTAACTAACTTAACTAACTTACTATCTCTCCCTACAGCCTTCAGCCAACTCGGATCTATACAAGGAAATCCCCAAAGGCTTGTGCGTGTTTATAGCGTTTACAGCCACATTCCGCAGTTTTAAATACATGGTTAAGATTATTGCACTTCATAGGCCTATTGGTTTATTTCGTGTAATGTTTATTTACACCCAGCGACAAGTAGATTTGCAGTTCAAGCGGTTTAATGCAATATCGGGCACAGCCTGGTTCTCAAGGTGGGAGAGCAAGACTGAACGATGTCCTATCCTACGCAAGGTTGATTTACACTTGAAACATGCAACGGTGATCTATGTTCAGTGTTCCCCCAGGGATTTCCTCCAGCAGCGGTGCTGAGATGTGTGAGGTGCACTATGTTGCTCTCTGTGCACTATGCACAGAGGGGTTTTAGTGTGATCAATGATTCCAGTCGGGCTCTGGTGCATTCATTCCAACAGAAATGGTCTCGTACATAATGGTATAACTATAACATAACAAGAAAATGTGTTGGCAATAATGTTAGCGCAAATACACCATCTGGTTTGATAATACTGTTGCTTCTGTTCTGCACAATCAAATATGTAGGCTATCCTACTCTGTTACTTTTTTAAAAAATTATTTCAAAGTTTAGACAACGGCAAAATATATCAACAGGCCTCTACCTACGACTGGTGCCTTTTTGTTTTATGATAACTTGTACGTAAAAAGCTGTGTGTCTTATTTGGAACTTGTTTTCACTCACCGGTGGTGCCATACAGTGCTCTTCCAGTGCTGCTCAAAACCAGGCAGTGCTGCTCATTACCACCCATTATATTAAACACGGAACAAGACCAAAAACAGAATCTTCCTACAGTGCGACACAGCGCTCCGTGGCCCGTCCGGTGTGTGACCCGTTTTACATCGAAGGGGGGGTGTTGTTTGCGCTCTTCCTTTTAATTATTTTCGAAAAGCCAACTAAATGATTAGACTATCGTTGTCACTGCCGTCTCCAGCCCTCGTCATCCTCAAAACCAGTGATCTAGCGCACTACGCTTGTTTGTTGACAAGATCAGTCACAGGCAGAGTCGACAGCTAGATCAGCACCCGAAGCTGCTCGAAACTCCAACGTGAGTGAAATGTTGGAAAGGCTTACTTTCTTAATAGTTTCTGGTTAGGTAGCTAGCTCAAGAAGGGGCTTAAAAGACTATACCGGTCTTGGTGATCAAACCATCGTGACCGTCTCTCGTCACTTCACTAAAACATCCGTGACCAATATCGTTTGCCAAAATTACTTAGTTTTACATCAGAGCATTTAGCGTGAACACACCTGCCATGAATGTAACCAATAGCAGTATCCCTTTGGTCTTCATGATAAAGTACTGTAGCATGCGATGTGCATTGGTTCTAAAAGATGGAAACGAATGTTTCAGTGAAGCCAGGAGAGACGGTTCAATCTTTTTTCCAACCAAACAAAAAGCGACTCAATTGTTTGTACCAACAAAACAGAAAAGAAATTCAGCTGTTATGCTGCTTTTTGCTTTTCAATCATAGACCGTATACTTTCCAACAGCAGCAGACGAGCCGCATTCATCTGGGTGAATGGGGCGTTTCTCTTTCTTTGCGTCATATTTGTTTCGACTGTAAGTGTCTGTAAAGGTTTCAAATCAACACTGTAGAAATACACTTAAAATGTAAATTAAAATCCCCTTCTGGAAGCTTCATCTACTTGCACGAAAAAGGAAACGTTACATTACGTTATGCGTTAAACTTTTGGTTTCTATCATCTTTTTGATGATAAACAACTGAATGATGGACATTTACATTTCACTTCATGTAATGTTTTCCAAAAAAACACGCTCTAAAGACTCAATGGACTCAAATTATAGATAATACCTAAAACACTTCTACCTGTAGCTATAAGAGACGAGACGAAGACCAACGGTCGATGTCGGCTGCTCCTTCTTGAATGGGAAATCTCTCAAAAACACAGCCGCCATCTTTGCCAAAACCGCTTGTTCTGCGAACGTTATATAACACTTTCACAACAATGTTCACTTAACTTAACTTTAATGCCATCACTCTCGTAAAAGGGGAGAACATTAAGACGGGTTAACCAACTAAGGTAACAGTATGCCGTCTTCTCAAACAATACGATTGCCTATTTGACAAAACAGATTTATAACATATTTACAATTGACCTGATTGGTCAAGTGATTGTCTTTTGGCTGACTGCACTTTTCCAGCACACATTCATATTTGTATGTATATATTATATATATTCTACATCATATTCTATTACTGTTAATTATGGTAATACAATAGTATTATTAGTAATACAATACAATCTG
>OOFB01015549.1:11836-38559 GCA_900323305.1 Trachyrincus murrayi | reverse complement strand
AAAGGGGGGGGGGGGGGGGGTTCTACTTTTCTCACTATTAAAACAATTTCAAAAGAAACCTTTGCTTGTCAACGAGTCAAGTCAAGTGGTACGTGCACTTACTACGGGTTATCATCACTTGCAGGTATACGCAGAGCACCCCATCAGCAACATTCTCAAATCCCGCCACATCCATCTTGTGGTTACATCAATTTTCCTTTTTAATAAATCAGAGTTTAGCGACGCCCAACATTCTCCAGTGGCCTTCGGTGGGGGAATGTATCATTCAGCTGTTGACTAAAGTGACAGGGTCCTAGCTGTCTGTGCCATGGCAGGGGAGGTGACACACATACACGTGCACTTGATTTATTGGCGTGGCACCCTGGACACAGGGAAATGAAATATATCACCGTGTTTCTTAACACCTCGCCCATTCGTCTTGGAACTGCCACAAACCCAATCTCTGAGGCGAGCATGGGCATGTATTGAAAAAGGTAAACTGAACTGTGCTATGTTGACCTAATGAACAAAGAAGTTTCATTGTATGGCAAGAGCAAGCATGGTGTGCATGGTGTTGGACCCCGGCCCAGTTCTGTCTCGCTACGGCTGAGGCCCAGAGGGAAGGGAGCACGCTAGCATGCTAAAGCTAATGTGCCAGGAGAGCAGATTTCACCTAGCATATGGAGCCCCTTCGGAGGCCCTGTGAATGAGCAGGCCGCTAGCAGATGCTCCTGCGGGTGCAGTACCTGAGGAAGACAATTAATCCTCATTTATCTCCAGCTAGCTGAGTCCTGTTTGGACTGCTGTCAACGGTGCAGAGCAGGGGGAGGGGCAGAGGGGGGGAACCACACAGAAGGGAAGAGGAGGAGGAGGAGGAGGAGGAAGAAGAGGAGGAGGAGGAGGGATGGTGATATGAAACTCTGTGGCAACAGACTGCACCTCTGGGTTTTCTTTTCCTTCTGATCCTGGAGAATTTAAAAATCATATTTGTCCTCGCACACACACACACACACACACACACACACACACACACACACACTACACTGTTCACCCCACCGTCATAATAAGAGAAGAAACGGCGAGCTGAAACGCGGAGAGGGTCTTGCTGTGCCTCTGGATGCTCAGGCTTCCAGAGCATGCGGGGTCCTCGATCTCATGGCTCCCTCGGGTGCTTTTCTTAAACGTTCTCATGTTCTCAACTTGTGTATCTGCGCACATGCCAGGGTCAGAGCAGCTTTTTTATTATAAAAGCAAGAGGAAGCATGAAGTCATATTCACATGGAGCCATACTCCAATGAGTCAAAGAAAAGAACAGTAAAACACAATACACAACACAACAAAACTAACCGAATTTCTCACGCTAATTCCCATAATAAGACTTATTTACTTATTTATTCAAGGTTCATTACATCTATTCGGATGTGTAGGGAAAAAAGTTGTTGGGTCACTTGTGTTTACTGTCTGGACTTGTTGCTTACACAGCAGCTTGGCTGGATATTAAGGATCACATCTTATCGACGTTGGATTTTCTCTATAAATGGACCTGCATTCATGAAAGCTCTAGCCATGTGAGGGATGAATTCTGAAGCCCCAGAGAATCCCTCTTTACTCGGGTTCTCTCACTACCTGTAAACAACTTCTGACAAAGTGTGCGTGTGAAATATGACCCATAAAATCCAATGCCTCTATAAACCTGAAGCTGTCAGCTGATTTGTGAATCCACTTACTTCCCCTTTCTGTAATGGCGATGTTGAGCTTCATGATTTCTGAGTCAGCTGTTGTCAGCATCTGTCCCTAAAGCCTTGCAGGGAACGTTTAGCTATCCAGACACAATGTGTGTGTGTGTGTGTGTGTGTGTGTGTGTGTGTGTGTGTGTGTGTGTGCGTGTGTGTGTGCTAATGTGTGTAATAATAAATGACACACCTGAAATTATAGGACAGGACTTATTAATTAAATTATTATTAAAAGGACTATCAATAGTCCTTTTACTATTGTTTTATTATTTATTATATTTTCAGTTATTTATTTCAACAGCAGGTGCAAGGTGAGAAGTCATTTCAAGCCATTTCAGATCTGATCCTTGGTGACATCGCGCATGGAGGTGTCCACCCAGATTCTCCACAGAGGACAGACCAACCTCCAGCCACACAGGCCACACACACACTCGCCTCACACAGTCCACACACACACTCGCCTCACACAGTCCACACACACACTCGCCTCACACAGTCCGCACACAGCCACCTCACCAGCCGGTGACAGGCAAACTGGCGTTAATCAACTAGACATGTTCGCATATGGTGTCACAGTCTAGTTACACTAGATTTTGAAAAGCCTTGCGACGGCTGATTTCACCCGGCGATTCAAAATCAGAAAACTTTAACATTTATTAATGTTTGTGTGGTATATCTGCATGCACTATTTTTTTATATGGACAACAGCAGCCTTCACCGACGGCAGTGTTGCCAGGAACAAAACAGTTGGCATCGGTTGACTTTCGTGGAGAATGACAAGCCACTCACTGGGAAATAATCTCTCGCTTAGATTACAGCTCGGTAGGGGTTGCTAACGTCAGCTAGCGAGGTTCACACCAGGGGGTTGTTTGCCGCTGCAGTCGGAATTGAGGTGGAAAGTGCACTCCTACTTTCCCACTCACACCGTGACACACACAGACATGCACAAAAACACCACAGAGGGTTTCATGAAAACTATTGGGAAATGTTATGAAGTGATGACTTCATAGCAAAATATTGTTCTAACCTGGGGTCCAGAATAGATGCTTTTTTACAGAGTAGGAAAAACGCAGGTGTCACACTGATTATGGGTCTGCCCCTTTTATGTACCAGGGCACTGGTACATAAAAGTAACAGATCCATAATTAGTGTTATGAGCGACACCTGTGTGAAAAGTACCTGCTTAACATTTTTCATCCATTAATGAGTTCACATAATCCACTCCAACTACTTTACAACTATTAGCCCAAAACTGTTTGGTAAAGTAGTAAAGTAAGTCGTCTTATAAAATGAAGGTTTGCTAGGTTGTGGAAGTGCCTTTTCTTCTCATAGGCAGTCTAGACAAGCAGACCCTGACACCTTGCACTTTTCCCCCTTCTATCCTTGTTTTCCTTTTCGTCTCAGAAAAATAATCAAAGACGACATCTGAACTGGCTGGGCCCCTCAACCAGAGCCATCCAGAATCCTGAAGAGGGATTCAAATTGGTCCGACCTAGGCGGAGCTCTCTCCTCGGCTCCAGGGCGACGCCAAGTCAATGAGAAAATATAGCAGCAAACCCCAATGGGGGAGGTGTTGGGGCGCAGAGTTAGTGCAGCTGGGGTGTGAATTTAGATGAGGACGCACACGAGGAGCCGGCCTCTGCAAGGTCTTTCAGCGGGCATGGAAGGTGAACTCAGGAGCCCTGCTGAATAATAGGGCTGCATGTTTTATCGCAGATTAGACTCACCTTCGCCATTAGGTCACCTTATCGTGGACATCTGGAGAGATTTCCCCTTTCAGTAAAACGTGAATGAGGAAAACCCAGCAGTTTTACTGCCCTGTAGTTTTACTTAGTGATTCTGTTTAAATCTACGGTTAGCTAATGGCGATAGTGAGGTAATTGTTTACAAAATTTTAAATAATTGTGGAAATACTTGTACTTGTACAATTGTACGGATAGACATATCCGTAGGTCTTTTTTCCATTTACACAAATCTCAATTTACATAATTGTCTCTTAATGTTGTTGCCCTAACAGCAAAACTGTTTGTGAATTAATTTCAAAACTGTGATTTGCCATGAATCCGTCTACCAATACGAATTAGACTTGCACACTTTGTTCTAATGCCTATCCCTTCCCCTACTCACCTATTGTATGCCAAATGATTAAGAACAGCAAGAACCATTAATTAAATATTCAAATGCTTCTTCATCCCATGGAATACCTGTCTTGTATTACTTACCATCATGCTGACTACCATCCATCTCAATGAACACATTTTGGGTCCTAGAATGTGCTCAAGGCAGACAAACCAGCCAGTTATCCAGCAGAAGGGGGTCTCTGGCCATGGTAGAGCGCAGAGCAGTAAACACCAGGACATAGGGCGTCCTTTGAGTGGGAACAGTGAATCCTTCAGTGCAGGACCAAATAACATTTTTGCATGTTCTCGTTTATGAAAGGGCCTCGCACAGGAGGTGTTTGTGAGAGTGAATATATTTACACAGACAAGGCGCAGATTCCCATAAACAAATCAAAAGCAAAGCATCTCAGAAGTGAATGGAAGATTACCAAGTTGGACCTCTTCAAACTGTTCCAGTGTCTTGTCTTGAAGAATACCTTTGACTGCAAATATCCTAAAATCCTACAAGTCGTGTGTATTTTATATTAAAGCTCCTTGTTGTTGTAGTTGTTTGTCTTGGGGGTAGTTGTGCAAAGACTTTTCTTAATTTTTTTGATCATCAATTTCCTATAAGGCTTTACAGTAAGTCATAGAGCTGATATTTAGACAGACGATCAGGGGCGCAGGAACTATAGGGGCCAGTGGGCCCTTCTCCCACATGTTTTTAAGTCACGAATCACCGTGTATGCCCCTGCAATACTTACATAAATCATTCCTATCTACTCTAAGACTTACAGTAAAATATCATGCCCACACCATCGTTCTTGAATCATCACCGCTTCTCTGTTTAGTTGACCGAGGCAACAGCAATACAAGAAGTCGCACTCGAGTCCATTACATGTTAGCTTAGCACTTAACATAATGCATGCCGACCAGATGCAGACACGGAGGGACGGACATTATAGTTTAGGTACCGGTATTTGCAAAACTATAGCCTTACTGAGTTATAGGCTACTGTTTATGTAGCCTACCCCTTTCCCCAAATGAAATGTTTTGAAAATAAATTGCTTATTCCGTTTATTGTTATTCATATTCTCGTATTCTCTCTCTCTCGAATCCCTACCTTGATCAGTTGTCTGATGAATGTCAATGCATTCAGATGACAAAAGAATACTATTACACGTTGATTTACTTGTTGAGAAAATATGGAGAGCCCATCGTCAATACTTTTATCAATTGACAGTGAAACAACTTCATACAGCCTAAGATCCAAACTCTTGTACTCCACTTGCCAGGGTAGCTTTAACAGGAAGACTAGTCGTGTATGAAGATGAAGGAGGACGTGATCTATTATACAGTCATTTACTAACGCTCGCGGCCTGGTTAACTTTTTACCACAAATCTTAAATGTTTGCTCATTCATTCTTTGCTTGATTATTTTCCTTAATTGCCTGAATCTAATTTAATTCACCGTGGTCAGTGTCATGGCATGATAAATATGAATGCATGCGAAGTTCAGATGACAACATATTACACGTTGATTTAGCCTTACTTTGAGAATGACAATATGGAGAGATCATCTTGAAATGTAGGTAATTCTTTTTATGTAAATGAATACAGCGAAACAACTTTCGAATACAATTAAAACTCCAGTAGACAGAACAGACTAGTAGGTAGTAGTGCTTGTATACAGGCTAACTCAATGCTTTAAATAGAGAGGCAGACAAAAGAGGAAGAACATTTACATTTTGGCCCCTGCACTGAAATGATTCCGGTGCGCCTGCTCTCGATGCCACTTGGCCAAACTTCTCCATCCCTGTATACATTTCTCCGAAACCTGTCAGACATCAAGCCACGGCGAATCCATTAGCGTGGGACATTCTACTCCAAACAACTCAACATGTTCCACATCAAACAGCCACAGAGGAACAGTATAGAGTACAATATAGGCTATTATGTATATGTTCAAACAAAAGCAAGAATGAGAACCAAAAAATAAAATTAAAAAAATAATACATTTCTTTTTTAAAAATCTAACGTAAAAAAAACATCTTGTAGAAAAAAAGTTTGAATCCTACTTGTTAAACAGGACAGGGTTGGAGCTTTCCATGTACCTATGATCATCTGGCAGAATGTTTCAAAGAAGGGGAGACCTGGATCATTAAATGCAGCTTTACCCAAATTAGATTATATTCTTGGAGCAGATGGCAGACCACAGAAGGGTGCCAAAATTCCCAGCAGTCTCAAACATAGTCAGAGACCTACATGACATTGTTAACATTGTTAACCAGCGCTTTTAATACGAGTATTTTAAACAGTATTGGCTCATGATAATGATTTGAAGACTTTTAATTGGAGCATTAAAATGAATCTCAAGCACCAGTGTAAACTGGCGAATTATGAAATTCAGTTCGGCATCCATCGCGGGCAGTAGTTCTTTTTTGCAGTTTTTTTTTTTTTTGCTGACAGGACAGTGTTGGGAAAATGCCACAATCACAGCAGACACTCACTATCATGTTGTCTCTCTGAAGAATCCAATATGCAGTTAGGGTGATTGCCTCCAAGTGGCACTGCTTAAATGGTAGCCTGCAACACCACTGGGTTTTAGTCACGAAGCAGCGACATGTTATCTTCTCAAGTCTTGTTTTCTGGGAGGAGTCCTCCTTAATACCAATTTCAAGGTCCCTTACTTGGTTTTCTGTGTCAAACGTGGTTAGGGCAGGAGAGTTCCATCAGTTAGAGTCTCCCTCCCCCACCCAGGTGGTCCACAGGAGTCGGTGCTAAGAAGATGCCCACAGAATGTCAAGCACGCTCTTCGCTCCTTTAAAACCAACAGCCCGGGACACTGGGCCAGTGAGGTTGTGTTTTGCAGACACCCTTCTTCTTTAGCACCAATGTGACGGGCTGTGGCCTTGCAAACTCAATCACGACACAGCATCAGTGAGTGTTCTACTTCATGGACATGTGAACAGAGGCAGCTGGCTGATGATAACACTATTACACCAGCCTAGCTGATTTTGGAGATTAAACCAGGCTGCGGGAAAAAAATAAATCCCTTTTGCTATGACTTTAATCAGAAAAGCAATCAGAATGAATTATTCTGTAAGAGGAAAAAAAATTGACAAAACAAGTTGAACAATTACAGGTTTTTTTTCCACAGTGGTAGCTCTTTTAATTTCTGTGGATAATGGTCGATTTAGAGTTTGGAAAACTTTTAAATGAAGATATGTAATCCATACAATTAAAATAAGGGATGACAATCAATACAATTCATGAGATTTTAAATTTGCTTGTATAGGTTCAAACCTAAATGCATTCATTTAAAATGGATTGTGATAGCAAGTTTGGTAGCTGCTCGTTGATTTGCATTAGCATTTGCATGCTATTGCACCATTTGTGTGGTACTTCAGTGGCTATTTATCCTCATTTGTATTATTTGCATTTTACATTCATTCTGTCCCCTATTTTTGTATATTATTTGGGAACATCAAATCCACATTTTAATAAACATATTCCCCTAGTGTGTTTTTCCTATAATCATACTGTAGAATACTCAAAAGCCTTGCTATGCTACTATAGCCTTGATATGCCACTCAGGTCTTTACAATGCAGTGCATACTGCATCCATACAGGATAGTCTAGTGCCTCTGTCTGTTTTATTGTTGCCATATTTGCATGTAATTTCCACTGGGACTCTGGGATACTGGTGAACAATAAATATGGCCTATTACACCTTTTTCATTACGCAGATAAAAATGTAACTTCTGATTGAAGGCTGGGCGTGAAAATAACGTTCCATCTACGGACAAGATGAAGCTGTGCGGGTACTGATTCACTTATTGTCCAGGATACAAATTATTCTTTAGTTTTTTTATTGCCGACAGCGTTTGAACGCATGGTGTTTGAAAGGATCTGTAATGTAGTGCTGTTATCATCCACTTTCCTTTATTTTTCAACTGACCCATATGTGAAACATATATACTTTTTTATTGTACATATATACGGTTTTATTGTAAAAAATAATATATAAAAAAACATTAATACAATACAAAATACAAAAAGCATGTTTGGTGGCTGGTTGCATAACCAGCACACGATCACTTACATCAGTGTAGGCCAGAGGCTTCAATTTATTATTATTAGGTGTGCTTTAGCTGCACAGCTTTTATGGAATGACTCGAAATGTGTATAGCCTAGTATTTATACTTTGTATAGTATATAAAATATTTTCCTGGCCCGGTATGCGGGAGGCGATATTTATTTTTTGGTCATCATCATATGCCTGCCTCATCTAATCGAGTAAACACAGCAACTGTAGAAACATTATACTATACAAATATATCAAACTCTATCAAAGTCTGTTTCTTTGCCATTGTTATCTTAGTTATGTGTAATGTACCTATCCACCACAGCGCTGGACTGGTAATCTGGCATAGTGAGTATTTTCCCGGTGGGCCAGTGGGCCGGTATAATTTATAAATTAAAATATATATTTTTTTTTATTTAATAAATAATTTAATAAATAAAGAAACGACCGGCCCATAAAGCAGGGACAGCGGCCCATTGGTTCATTTTCTATATGGACACTGGGCTGGCCCAATGACATCTCTTACTAGGCATGTGGGGCGGGCAGGAGGACGCCGCTGGACGCAGGAGTGGGAGTTCAGTTGTACTGAGTTTCTCTGGTTACGTTGACGCTCTGAGACTGTCTCTGGATTTTTGAAGCATGAGAAAGTGGTGCACCAATAGTATAAGCGACCCTCTATAATACATACATACAGAGTATAGAATCATATTTTCTATGTATGTAATGTATGTAATATGTAAATAGTTAGTTTGAGCTTCTCTCTCACTCTTTCTCTCCAAATCTCTGGATTAGGGTGTTTTTATAGCTTGCAAATATGTAAATAGTTTGTTTGATCTTCCTCCCTCCCTTTGTAGATTAATTTTTTTACTTCAAATATACGATGAGTTCGTGATTATTTGGCTAAAGATTTCTCCATCTACCTTTTATATGGCTTAAGGTGATCCCTCCCTCGCTTGACACAACCACTAAGCTTTATGAAAATTATGCGATGATGTTATCAATATGCAAATGGAAACATGACATCATCTGCCGACTTTTAGCGACTTTTGGAGCTAGTGCTAGCTACTTTCATTGGAATAGTTGGCAACACTGACGCCGTGGCTCAGAGCCAAAAGTCTGTGGAATGGAAGGGGGCGTAAAAATGGATAAACAAAAGCGCAAGGCCAAGGGGGGTGCGGAGAAGTTGCGGGTCAATTTTGCCAAATGTGCAACGATAACAAACATGTTTGCAGCAACAGGTGGAACTTGAAGGAAGAGGGGTCGCTGGCCATGGCCACTACCAGGCAGAAGAGCAGGCAGAGCAGCAGGCGTGTGACAGCCAGGGAAGCCGAGGAGGACAGAGTGAGCAAGACAGGGCTGAGGGACAGTGAGGATGAGGAGGAGAGTGTAGTTGAAGCAGAAAGCATGGAGTAGCTTGGTTAGCAGGGACTCGCAGGGAGGGAGTGTGTGTGCCATGCCATGATGACGATGATGATGATGATCAATTCAATTAATGTCGATGATGATAATAAGATAAGATAACATAATCGTAACGCTATCATAAAGTGAGACCGTCACCTACTGCTGGTGGTCACTCAGTAAGTCAATGTCAAATAGCGCAGCATAAGCTATTTGACATTGTCTTTGTAGCTAGCATAGTTCCCTAATGCACTCACAACTTCGGCTGGCTATTCTTAATGTTAACTATCTGACGTTATTTTGTCAGCATGGCGTTGGCTAAGCCCACGCTGCTGTGAGTGACCTAGGTCCATATCGTATCATCATAATATTATTAAAATGACCAGGGAGTCAGTCAAGAACGAGTACACTGGTCCACTTGCACTGGTACACTTGTCCACGGCACTTACTACTACGCTTTGTAGTGGTTTGGGGGAATAGTACAGTAGGTACTCATGGGTGGTGCACTGCTGGGTGATGTCCGACCGATTGTGGTGGGCCGTTTAATTTTTTGTCCCAGTCCAGCCCTGATCCACCACAACAAAGAGCGCTAATTACGTTCCCTGATCTCTGATCCATATAAGATCATGCATCACGTTTAGCAAACACAAACTGCATAGTAACAGGCATTTGATAGGCTGCGAAATACCTTTATTCAGACATGCGTACTTAATTTGGGCAACTATAGTTGGGTTAATGCAGTGGTTCTCAAACTTTTTTTGTCAGGGCCCCCCTTTGGTCAAAATAAGTAATGCTGCCCTCCCCCCCACCCATCTACACCCATTCCCACCGTTCTTGATAAAAAATGAAAAAACAGGCATTACGATATAGCCCGTAAATAGCCCATTTGCAACCACCCAGGATACCCTAGCAACCACCCAGAACACCCTAGCAACCACCCAGAACACCCTAGCAACCACCCAGAACATCATAGAAAACCTCATAGAACACCATAGAAACCACCCCTTACACCCTAGCAAACACCTAGAAGACCATAGAAACTAGGCCTGAACGATATATCATTTCAGCATCGCCATCGCGATGTGCGGCATGTCGCAAATAACAAAAGTATTGAAATGACATTTATTTCCAATATCGTGCAGCCCTAATAGAAACCACCTAGAACACCCTAGCATCCACCCAGAACACCATAGCAAACCAAAAAGAACACCCTAGCAACCATCCAAAACACTAGCAACTGTGCAGAACACCCTAGCAACCATCCAAAACACTAGCAACTGTCTAAAACACCCAAGAAGCAACATGAAACACCCTAGCAGCCACCATAAAACTACAGCACTACTTCACGTCACTCTATTTACAATATACCACTTTTTTTTCAGCAAGCTGCACACCACAATTTCTTCTGAAATTGTACTATTTCTAGTTATTATTACTATATATCATATAATAATACATAATATATTATTACCATGTTGTTATTATTCTAACTGAACTCAATGTATAATAATGAAAAGCATACACACAAGCATAACGGTAATAAGTTATTAAATATGTTAAATACAGATGGTAAAAATAGAATTATAATATATATATATATTAAATATATTCTATAATTGTTCAATGGTAATATAATAAAAATAAATGAATGGTATATGGTAGATATTATAGTATATGGTAGGCCTATATGGTACAGTAGGCCTATATATATATGTATTTGTTTTTTTTGTTTAAAAAGTATCGCCTCTCTAATGATTCAAAGATGCATTTCCTATGTTCTTTCATGAGCTATGAAGAACAGTAAACCAGCTGAGGTTTACCTCAGGGCTACCAGCGAATGGAAATAGACAGTGTTTCATATGACCCTAAAAGCAAAGCCAGCTTTGTTGTGCAACACATTAAGAATTGTATGTCTGTGAATCATGACCACCAAAGACCCCCAGGGAACTCCGAGACAACTCAGAGACAATTGATCTTGTGATGGATTCTATCGAGTGCAGGCATCCTTGACCAAGACAATTGATCTTTGATTGATTTGTATCGAACGGAGCACTTAAGTGCACTTAAGTGTAAGAGAGTGAGAGGTGAAAGCTTATTGATTTAGTCTAAAATGATTTATTCAGTCGGTCAGTCGGTCTCTGAGTCTGCACTGTTCTCCTCTAAGACCTGACTGGAACTGCTCTAGAATAGGCTACTCTTTCAAAAGTTGGTAAAAAAACTAATTTAAAAAAATGATTAATGTGTTATTAATGTGAGATTGGAGATCGGTATACAATTCAAATACATTTGGTTTCTTTATGGCTGTTTTTCTTTTCATAACTTTACTGACAGACTTGAATATATCCTACTGTAGACAAATGTTGGTGAAGCATTACCAGCAATACTTACTGTATCTACCTGTAGCCGTCCTTGAGCAAAACACCAACTAATTATCTGTTTTTACTGTTAGTAATTTTGGATGAACGCGGCTCCTAAATAGCAACAGCTACAATCGTATGTGTTTTTGTCACTTTGTTGAGCTGTAGGCCTACCATTGTCATGGAATTTAGAAAGCACTTTAGAATGTGATATGTAACTGGTGCACTATACCACTCAGACAATTTTTTATACTACTAACCTTGTTTTTATGATTCCTATGGCTACTCTGCACTCTGTCCAGTATTATAACAACTAAGGTTGCGTAGCACTTTTTTCTCAATTGTTCTCAGCCTCACGAGTCGCTGTGGATAAAAACGCAGGCTTGCTAAATGACTAGCTGCTAAATGTGTTTCTGTTTCTGTGAATCTTCTCAGTAAATCCCTTGATCTGTGCAAACTCCTCATACTTTGGGCCTTGACTGTGGTAGGCTTCAGAAACAGTTTATGTTTTCAAACTTCTTGCCTTCTTCCAATAGGATCCCTGAAAACTGTCTTTTTCTCAACTGGTGGGTCGCGAGGGCATTTTGAGTGGGTCGCAGAGCATATGCCAAACTAATCTTTAGAAAGAAGCCTGTGAATTAACTAATGTTACATTAGCATTATACATATACATATACATTATTGTAACAATGTTAATTCATGTTTCAATGGCTTACTATTTTCATTGAGTTTAGCCCCAATTGTTGCAGCTTTTTGTTCACTCAATGTTTTTAACAGTACATGAAGGCATTGTTGATTACTGCAATATTGGTAAATACATTTTTTGTGACTTAAAGACTAATGACACATGTGGGTCCTGAGGCTAGACAAGTTGAGAACCACTGGTCTAATGACACATGTTGGTCCTGAGGATGGACCAGTTGAGAACCACTGGTATAATGACACATGTGGGTCCTGAGGCTAGACCAGTTGAGAACTGCTCTACATGATTTTATCTGGCGAGTACTGTAGTATATCAGAGTCGAAAGGCCTAGCGAGAGAGAACTGCTATGGCAGTCTCTTCTTGTGTGTTCCTGGAAAAGAACATTAAAACACACAGCAGTGGTTTGAAATACGAATAACAGGCACTGATGAAACTTTTTTTTTTGCCCTTGTAAAAAAAATGGCCATGGCCAACACATCACAGAGTGGGTCTCTGTGATGTGTTGCAGGAGTTATTAGTTCAGTAAGAGATTCAAGAATTCCTGAAGATATATGATCTAAGAACTATGGATGTGGAAATCTCAATTCAAAAGTTTTCTGTTATATCTAGTGAACCTAACTCTAGGGGGTGGGGTACTGTAAGAAATATTAAAGAGAGCTGTGGCAGGTTAAGAACAAGGACAAAATAATATTATACAGAAATATTAAAAAAGAAGATGAACTGCAATAACCCAGTTCGACCTCAATACACATGCCTCTTTGACTGAAGTAGTCTCAACGAGTAACACAGCATTAAACTATTTATCAGAAATAAAACAATGATCGATTAAAAAGTTGCCTATGTATGTTGCCTATGTAGACTGAAGAGGCGTTCGCTAGATGCTGATGAAATGTCAGAATCCTGAATGTCAGAGCTTTTTGCGACAATTGAGAGATGATTGAAGGTATTTTTGATGAAAATAAGAAAGACATGGGTAGTGTAAATGAGTGGCTTTCCCCTTCAGCTGACTAGTGAAATGTTTTCCCATAAGTCTGGTCCTGGGTTCAATTCTGTCTCTCTTAAAGACTTAAAGAAAGAGTCCTGACGAATCAAGACGTCAGAGAAACCTTTGGTGCAGGTTGAAAAGATGGCTCAAACATTCTCACCCACTATTTAACAGTGGAGGAAATATTAAAAAGGACATTTCTGTAAAAAAAAAAAAAAAAGGCATGCTCCATTTGCCATGCAGAAACATCAAACATTTCCAAATAAATGTAATTATAAAATGTTTAAATCATGTTTGAGCCTTGGGGGAAATGTTTGAAAGAGTGTCTTCGTCTTCTTACTCTAGAATAACTTATGGTATCGTAAAGTACAGCCTCTTGAGACTTCAGTGCACTTTACAAGCCAAATTACCACCTCATTGCCGCTAATTACAGGCAATAAGTATCAGTTTTGTATCAATCAGTGTTGTTATTACACGGAAGTCATGAGTTTCCTTCATCAAATACCATGAAAGGGCAGCACTTGCTTCCTCAAAAGCCTTCTCAACCCTGGAGATTTTTCGGAGATACTTCACCAATCACTCTTCTTGCGCTTTGATCACGGGGTGAAGTATCTCCACTCTGTATGTTATAAGTAAACTCATTATTAGTCCAGCGCTGCTTCGCAACTGTGTGCATAGATTCGTGTTTATCAAGTTTTTATTCAGGTCATATATGGGCCACAGTATCTTTAAGGGTAATGCATTGGATGTGAAAACATGTTTTGGGATTATAGTTTTGATTGGGCTGTTTTGTAAGATATCAAATGCTAAAAGATATACACCATGATGAATTCATGTGGCATTACCATCGGTGTCTTATGTAAATCAAAGGGTAAAATGTTCAAAAATACATCATGTTTATGAACTACTCCCTGTGTCTGAACAACCTGATGCTACGCCAATGCTTAACAAAGAGAGTTTGTATCCCTGCTGGGCCTTGTGAATTCTCCTGTCGAGCCATGCATAATTGACATGCAGTTTCTTAGAGATCAAAAGGCTTTGGATAAAAGCATCTGCTAAATAGTAAATAGTAAAAAAAGAGCTATATAAAGAAAGTACAATCCTTAATCTTCAAGTTATTTATATATTAAAAATGTCGCCATTGTTACGATACTCACTCAAATTGTTTGCAAAAATCAAATAGTTAGAATGAGCTTCGTGATTCCCCTGTTGACAAGCAGATCTTTCCATCGCTGACAGATCTACTTAATATACTGTAGTTACCACATCTAGTCACACTTTAATGAGCACTAAAAGCACCAGCATACCCGGGTTCCCCTGTTGACGCCAGTCACACAGGATCAAGTGTTCACTAGTTCACTTCATCTGACGCTCTGCCTGGCTGGCGTGCTTGCTGGGGCTTTACTTCTCTTGGCTCCGGCAGAGGCGATCCGAGCTGTCTCCGTTTACGTAAGACTGAGTAACTGTAGCAGGCGGTCAGGCAGTCTCTGGATTTCCCTCAACATGCTCCTGCTATGGGCTCTCACAGTTCTGCCTCTCGTGGGTGATCAGAGTTCAAAGTGGTGAATGAATTAGATGGATGCTGTCTTTTTGTGTATCCCTTCTTCACAATTGGTACACCTTTTTTATTTTTACTAGTTTGACAATGTGTGTTACTGTTTAATACCGTACGCAGCTCTGTATGCAAAATAATTGTTATCAGGAAAGATTTTCTTTGCACAATTCTGGAAGTTCACGACAGTCTCTACCTTACCTAATCTAATTTAATGTACATATCTATCGGCACTCCTCCACTTTATACTTTATACTTTTATACTTATAATGCTAGTGTGTATTTATCTTATGTATATACTTTTGTTTTTACTTTTTGGCCCTTATTCTGTGATTGTGCTACATATTGTGAGCTTGCCATGTCACAAGAATTTCACTGTTTAGAATGACCCTGTTATACTTTGCAAGTGATCAATAAAACACTTTGACTTTGACTTTGAGAATTATAAGTAATATTCCAATAAAATAGGGATAGATATAAACAGCTATAATCAGGGATGCACAACTTCGAAGCGAGTCCCCTCCGCGGGAACACGTCGTGAGTTCGGGCGTTGGCCCCTCCCACACCCTGAAATTGCCGTGCCACTTTCCCCATAGGAAAACAATGCAGTGGGTCGCTTCAAACGCATCTCAAGTGAACGCACCTGAACACAAAAGATGAGTCTCTTATGAATTCTGTACTGTAGCCACTTTGAAGCTCAATGTGTGTTTGTTGTCCTATATTTAAAAAGATAAACCGGCAGTTGGCAGGGGAACCCGCTACTTTTAGTCTGTATATCTGTGGCTTACTTTTGGCCAGCAGGGCTCAGAGAAGCCTGGTCTGACCCGGGATTTGTCCGATAAACCGATATTTATATGTTGATGTAAAATAATTAGCTTAACATTCTGTGTGATGGAGATAAACAAACAAATACACACAACACATGAAGTCTGAAGTAATAAAGTGTCAAATTCATAATCCATGTGTTACAGCCAATCCTGCATTAAGGATTATTCAACTTGCGTTGGTAAATAGAGTTTCAATTATTTTCAGCTCCAAAAAGCTGTGGCAATATTTGTCTTCGGCCTTGTAAAAAAACATGACATTAAATGACAATCCTGTTTTTCTTGTTGGCAACGTCCACACAAACAACAAAACACCCAAAAGCTCCACCTTATGTTCCCCTCGATATTTACGCAGAGCAGCTGGCATTTACCGCTCACCATCAACATCTATTTAGTAATAGTATCGCATCACGCGGCTATGAGACACAACAACAAGAGTGCAACAATAAGGCTAGTGCGGAGACTCCCCTACGCCCAGCCAAATGGTCCCATTGAGTCGGGGAAAAGAATCAACAAAACACTGCTGCAATTAGGTAAACAAATGAGCTATTCGCTCGCTATTCCTCGATCTGGAAATTGCTTGTTTACAGCTGGTGACCCCGTTGCCACAGAGGAGCCGCTGATGAACGTGGAGTACCTGTTGTGTGAATATGTTAAAAAGTTAAAGACTGCTCCCACTGAAGAGTCGATCCTCTGCACATGCTGGTGTTGAGTGTTGACGTGCTGATGACACACCTCACCCCTAACTGCTCGCGAGGAGCTGGCTGTCTTTGTGTGTTTGAATGCGTGTATGTATTAGTGAATGTGAAGTGAACGCTGAAGTGCTTTGAAAATGCTTTCAAATGCTTTGGAATTTAAATGTGGCGCATTTATCATCTTCATCTCAAAAGCTTGAAACTGTAACTCCACTCGCATTTTTAGAGCTATTTTCTCCATATCTAAAAGAATACAAAATCACCAGGGCCCAGTATTTCAAAACCTTTAATCTAGATCAGAATTATCCAGATTTTGTAATCCCTTTTTTTGCTATCCCAGATAAAAGTGATCTTATAGGTTTTGTCCTGGTTTTTCAAAGACTTTTCAGATAGGATCATTCTGATCGAGATACCACAAGATCAGGATTACAGAATCTAGATTTGCAGTCTTTGGATAGGCCGGCATCTGTTGGTCAAAGTAATACAACATTTCATTAACACAGTATGTATATTAAATGTCTCACTGGGAAAACTGTTTTATCAGCATACTAATGTTTTTATTGATCAAAAGACCCTAAGTAAAATAATGGTTCACTAGAGCGTCTCGCATTGACCGTCTAGCTGCTCCGTCTGGTTGCAGTGCTGCCAGTGGTAGGTCAGGGCCATCTACTTGGGGCTGTGAATGAGGGAAACAAAACTTAGCAATCGCCTTAGAAGAGAGGCTGAAAGATGCTGGCATTGCACTTTCGGAGGAAGAAATGTGAAATTCTTGTTTTTGCACCTACCCATTTTTCTAACAGCTTGGAGTTTTTTTGGTATTCTAATTGAAAATATTTTATTGTTTAATTTAGAATGGATATTGTTTTGGCATGGTCTGTGTTACTTTAATATGCAAGCATTGAATAAAAGAATGATTAAATATGTGCCATGTGTCCTACATGTCTCTACATCCACCTTGAATCCATGCTGGATCCACCCTTCCAGTGGGATCAGGATCATCCTGATTTTTAGCATCAAACCTATCCTAATCTCCACCTTAGAGTTTTGAAATACCCTAAATCAACATTTGATCTGGATTCTGGGTAGGATTGGATTACCAAATCCGTATCCCAATTTTGTAGGATCAGGATCACATCTCTGGTTTTAAAATACCCAATTTTGAGATTTAATCCTATCCGGATAATTCTGATGTAGATTAAAGGTTTTGAAATATACTGGGCCCTGGGCCCAGTATATCTCAAAATTGGAAAGTGCAATGTCAGCATCTTTCAGCCTCTCTTCTAAGGCGAATGCTAAGTTTTGTTTCCCTCATTCACAGCCCCAAGTAGATGGCCCTGACCTACCACTGGCAGCACTGCAACCAGATGGAGCAGCTAGACGGTCAATGCGAGACGCTCTAGTGAACCATTATTTTACTTAGGGTCTTTTGATCAATAAAAACATTAGTATGCTGATAAAACAGTTTTGTTAGACTTTTTTTTTAAATCCTAGTGAGACATTTAATATACATACTGTGTTAATGAAATGTTGTATTACTTTGACCAACAGATGCCGGCCTATCCAAAGACTGCAAATCTAGATTCTGTAATCCTGATCTTGTGGTATCTCGATCAGAATGATCCTATCTGAAAAGTCTTTGAAAAACCAGGACAAAACCTATAAGATCACTTTTATCTGGGATAGCAAAAAAAGGGATTACAAAATCTGGATAATTCTGATCTAGATTAAAGGTTTTGAAATACTGGGCCCTGGAAGACAGAAATGATCTGTATTTGTGAAGTATAGTTAGTTGAGTCATTTAGAACAGTTAACTGTCAAGTCAAAGACTCCTGTTAACACAATGATCATGACATTGTCTCTATTGGTTTACAAGACCACACCCCCATTCCAGCAATCAGCCCCGCCAGCCTACTAATTGGGCTGATGAGCACTGTCACCTGTTTCCAATCATTATTGTCTTCACTTCCTATACACACCCTCATTCCTATACAATCTCATTACCAGAGACTGTATAAGGTCATTAGTTACACATGAAGAGACGCAGGAGAAGTGGCAGGTGAGTATAGTGCAATTGTGAGTTGAAGAGATGTTATTGGGCCGCAATATAATGTATTGGTAAATACATGTGCAAGTAAGTGTTACTGGGAAAGGTTAGGAAGATCTGTTTTGTTTTGGGTTTGACAGTTACAATGAAGGAAGGAAGGAAGAAGCGGAGGGGGGGTCTATTCAAAATATCTCAAAAACAACCATAACAAGTGAGTCAAGATCCATCAAAATGTAGCTGGTTGCGGGGCTTTTAACTTGTCTTGTTGACGCTACAAGCGTTGAGCCCCATGGAAATTAAAAGCCTGACAGGCTTTCTTTAGACTCGGCTCAGCCTCTTCCAACAGCTCACAGCTCTAATTAAATTATGATTGACGTGCGGTAGAAAAAACCAAAGTTATGTAATTTCTTGTGTCATGTCGTTTTTGCATTTCTTCCATTTTACATCGAATTGCGATGTAAAAACAATACATTTTAGACAGAGGGCCTCCCTCTGCTTTCACTGATAGCACTGTACATTAACAACAAGCCACTTCTACATTCCGGAACATTTGAGCTTCCTTCCAGAAATGAGGACAAATCTTTTCCATGACAGAAAAGTCCACAGGAGGCAAAGTATGTGAAACTGAACACCAGCCTTTTCTAACATACTTTAAATTGTTTTGCAAATATAGGTAATTCACCCCTGGTATTCAGGGATATGCAAGTGGTTAAGGCTGTTTACAAACACAATATTGTTGGCAAAAAACAAGAAATACCATATTTAGTTTGAGTTGAGCGCATCAAATAGCCCTGCATGCTGTAGCCATACGCCCTTTCCAATCAGACACAAGGTATCAGCTGGATTTCTTTCGGGAATGTAAAAGGCGATGATATTTAAAGGCCCTGCACCGAGAAGAACCTGTCAGTTGAAAGAGCTGCAGTGGTATTTGGTAGCATCACTTTGAGATCAATGAATAGTGTAGTGATAGCGCACAGGAGTGGCAGGCCGGTAGCCCACGCACAAGTACAAGAGAGTTAAATTTCCTTTCATCGTACATTTAATATACTTTCCCACCATATGCCATTCTTAATGAACCAATTCGTTTTGGTCCTCCATCTCATCTGGACAAGGAACAGACCACTTTTAATGGGGAAAAAAATGATATTTCTATTTGGTTGAATTGATTAAATTATGTAATTGGGCAGCAGGCCTACAACCATATGGCCTTCTGGATTTGTCAACCTGACGATTTGCCATGGCATAATACCAATATCCTCTACCTTGTGTATAATTACATTTTCCTTTTTCGTTCTCTAGTTTGACCATGTAGCTTAAAGGCTCCGCACCATCGCTCACCATTATACCCAGTCCAGCATACCTGATCACATGCTTATGAAGCACAAGTCAACCTTTAAGGTCACCACAGCCACAGATCATCCGGAGTCTCCACATAAGATAAATGTTGGAGCCATGAATCTATTCTATTGACTCTTTAATACGTATGGCTGAAAACTTGGTGGAAGGTGGATCATGTGTTATGGAGATGGACTCACATGACAAGCAACATGTGTTGTCGCTAATTGGGGAAAAGAAAATGCGCATGCAGGCTGACACATGCAACGTTTCTGACCTTGCATGTGTGATCCTGCATATTTATACAGTATATCCATCCATCTTGTGTTATACAGATAACAGGGACTGTGGTAACAGGGCAGGTACTGCTCCTGGGGGAATCCAGCCGGTAACTGTAATTCCCATCCCCTGGGATCTCCTCCCAGTGGGTTCTTTCCTGGTTCACCTCTAAAGATGGACACCCAGGGGGCATCCTTAACAGATGCCCCAACCACCTCGGCCAGGCTTCTCTCAGTGTGGAACAGGAGCAGCTCTACCTGGGGGTCCTCCCGGGTCACTAAGCTCCCCACCCACCCTATCAGGGTGAGTAAACCACGTATCCTTTGGTGGAAACTAATTTCAGCCGCTTGTATCAGCGATCTCATTCTTTCTGCGCCTACCCCAGAGCTTGTTGACCATAGACGGGAATGGGAATGTAGATTGAGCAATGAATTGATAGCTTACAACGCAGCCCCCTCTTTACCGCCAGGGTCTGATGCAAAATATTACTGCAGATGCTAGACCTAACCGGCTGTCAATCTTACAATCCCTCTTACACCCGTGAATAAGATCCTAAGATTTCCTGAACTCCACTACTTGGGTTTATTTACCCCCCTTTCGCCTAAAGGGGCCAAGTCATCATATTCCATGGGAGAAAACCATGGCCTAAGACTTTGTGGTGCTGATTTGATTTGCATACTACTTGATTTATATCTGCACGCTCAAAGCCATTGCAAACCACTGTAGCATGCTGGAGGTCACCATGTGACAAAGCAAGAAGGACACCAACATCCACATATAGCAGAATATGCTGTCTCCACTATTATAAGGTCTGAATGGCTCTCAACAGCTGCCCCAGTCCCTCTTACTGTCACAGCAACTTCAACAGAATCTCTTGGGGAACCCGGACATAAGCACTGGGTTAGCAACAAGTCTACAACCCAGTGACCTCTGAGAGGAGGATGGACGCTTCTGGCCCCTGTAGGTGCTACAAGTCCTGGAGGGCCTTCCCTCTGTATTAAAGAGTTCCTCAAGGTGTTCCTTGCATCGTCCCACAGTATCCAAATTCAAAGACAGCGTTTTGCTGCCCTTTCTAAGAATAAATAGGAAAAATAAAATGTCACGCCTTCCCCTCCTGCCAAATGGTCAGAACCTCCTTGAGTCCATCCCAAAGTCCATGACTTATTTATTCAGTAAGGGAAGGAGGAAGCTTTTGCAATGGCAGCGATCAGTAAATTGGATTAAACCCAAATAGAGGCCAGCTGGTCTCCAGAGAAAATCCCTCTAGCATGAATATTGATGCTAGTGGGTTTCATACACAGCATACAATACAAGCTCTTAACCTCTCTCTAAAGCTGGAGACCCCATCAACGGCAGGGCACCATCACTCACAGCCTACATTTAACACCATCAATATAACCACTAACAGGGAGGAGTGGGTAATTATGTTTGTTTTCTCCACAAGGAAGGACAAATCTCCACTAAAACGCCACAACTATTCTGTTCCGCACACAAGTGGCCCATGAGTGCGAGTGGGTACTCTGATGCACGTTGGCAGCTGTGTCATTCAGCTAGCCTGGTCATGATTCTTGGCACCAAGTGTGCCATCTGTATAGGTGAGCATCAAGCACAGTGGCCCAGCATCAGCCTTAGCACCAAGTTGACAGTTGGCAACATTTACAAGATTCAGGGCTCAGCTTTCTGTATCTTAAAATACCAATGGAAAAACACAACGTGGCAGCTGCAGTTGAAAACAAAAAAAGAATCCATAAAGCAATCCACAATAGGACTTTAGAAACTAGATAATTATTTGATCATTGTGTATGGGCGCACATGCTCATTCCGTGGTGTTTTTATGCGTCATAAACAGAATAATTATCGACATCGTCTTTGCAGGATATATGCCAGCCAGTGCAAATCACACCTCCGATGTGACAAGTGTTGGATTGGCTGAAAGCACCCTGGCGTTGTGCATTCCAGCTAGGTACCCTGCCCTCCACCTCTCACACATATTCACAAACTAGGAAAGGTGTGGCTAGCAGCCCTGAATTCCACATTGTTACCGGCTCTGTTTTCAATGAAGTCATAGCTGTTCGAGGTCACAGGGATGACATGCTCTTTATGCAGGGTCCAATTAGCCAACAGAAGGAGGGATGTGACATCACACGCTCGCCAGAGTCAAAGGTTGCTGAAAGAGGGGGACTTGCTGGTGTGGACCTGTTGACTGTGGCCTGAAAGGTATTGGGATGCATATTAGAGCAAGACGAGGAGGCCAGGTGATGAATGAGATGACATACATTAGGAGACATAGCATAGCAACATCAGTTAGCAACACCCGTATCTTTCAACAAAGCGTTTGTTGTTATCACACATTTCGCTAGCCCCTTTTACACAGCCTTTTCAATGTGGGACTGTTTTATCCTTTATCTTTTATATCCTTTATTCCGCCTCGCCTTCTGTGTGAAAGGTACAAACAAACAACCACGGGGGTCATTTTTGTTCCACCTTTAAGCCGGCTGTGGAGGTAGTAACAAAGCCGGATCGACATCTGTGTAAAAAGGGTAAGCCGGAATGGCGGGACAGGGGGTGTGACATTTTGATGAAGTGTTATGTGTGCAAATGTATTGTATGTATTCAATCTCTCTCTTCAATTTCTTCTCCAACGTATTTCTGCTTTGTTTCATGTATGTATCATAACAATGGTTTGTATATCCGCAGTCCTAGGAATTCCAGTTTCCATTTTGAATGACGAATGGCCACTGGCTGTAGTCTTTGCGGTGTGTTGAAGTGCAACTTTTTGGCCTTCGTCGCTGCTAGTTCTTTGACGTCGGTTTAGTGTGTCAGGGCCTTTACACGTCACGCATTTTGCAATGCAAATATGGACACTTAACTTTTATGTCATATATTAATTTTTTTTTTTCGGACTGGTTGTCAGAGGCTTTAACAGCTAGCGCCAGTTTTCCTTTTTCACGATGGCTTGATTATTAACCAGCAAAACAACGGAACACATAGCAGGTGTTTGCATTCACAGTTAACAGATTAAACGAGTCTCATGGTTTTCATGTGAATATTGGTATACAGAAGGGGGACATTAGGCCAACATAGATGCTGCAAATGTCCTTCCACCAAGCTTTCATTGGCTTACATTAGTAAGATTAATCATGGAAATAAAGAGGACAGAATATTTTGATGTCTGGGCAGGTAAATGTTTAAAATCCGAAATCCAATAGGTATTGATCTATGACAGGAGAGGGGGCAGAAACAATTCCCACTGCTAGTGGATTGACTTCACCTGAAGCTGTGGAGCCAACCCTCAGGTCCATGCACCATCACCAAGCAATTGGCATATAAGCACATACGTGCTCACACATGTATGCAGGGAGCACACACACAGACAGACAGACCGACAGACTACACACAGCTCACACACACTGATCAGAGACAGGGAAAGCTCAGAGGATCATGGGGGTTCCCACTGGCTGTACGAACGGAGCCCTCGGAAGGTACAACTGACCGAGGCTAGGACGAAACAAAAGCAATGGAAAACAGAGCATACCACCAATCAGTGAAAGAAAGAACCTCTAAGGGGCGTTGTCATGGTGAAAGGAGTAATTGGATTTCTCCATGATAATCAGCATCTGTAATGCCATGCCGACAACTTCCCAAGCTACACGAAAAGGTCACAGATCCCTCTGCTTTCCTCCTAAACCTCACGCCAGCCATTTCATTCTCTCCCATGGAACATGCAAACAAGAGATTTTAATATTTTGAAGGCGAATATCAGCGAAGGAAGCCTCAACTGTTTGGTTTAAATTGTTAAGCAGAACTGGTGTCTTGTCATTTCTTCTTTTTTTGGTTCAGTCTTGGCTAAAGCCGGTATGCTCACCATGAAGAGAAATGTTGTATCAATCATTTGGCCTTCAACAAACAAGACAATTCAAGCTGATTGATGAATTCCATTTAGCTTGTCAGCTGCTTGTACCCGGGATTATACCCGTGCTGGATACTTCCTCTTTTTTCTGTTGTCAAGGTCAAAGATAAGGTGGAATGACATTCAGAGCGTAGCTTACAGTTGTGATATTTAGAAAAAAGTCATTCTGTATTTTCCAGGGAAAACTAAAGATGATCGTGGGAATAAACTCATTGCCAGGCATATGATCTTTCAGGATTTGGTTGGATTGTGTGAAACGTGACAAAGTGTAGGCTCCCAGCTGTGTCTTCTTAGCCCCTCTCAGGCTGTTCATGAGCTGGAGCCAACTCATGTTATGATCTCATAGGATTTAAATGTTATGTCTGCCAGCGTAGACAGGTGAACTTAATCAGAACTTAATTTCTTTTTTCAGCTGTAGAGCCAAGTTACGTTTGTTTGGATTTGGATGTACAAGAACCAATGAACAGATGTTTTCATATTCGGCATAGTTTGTGGATCCTGAATAATATATTGGAGAATGAGCTTGCTTGAGTCCACGTTTCAGTGGAACGTCATGGAAACTTGAGTGAGAAGAGTGAGATGCTAGACTTCACTCTGGGTTTGGTTCCAAGGTAAACCAAACCATCTTGTGGCAAGAGACAGATGGGACAATATTTGTCACGGTTTTAGTTTCCTAACAGCCACAGCATTACGTTTGTGTGATGTGACTTGGGCAGGGAGTCGGGGCTCCAGAGCCATAGCTCTGGGGTGTTTTTATACAGTTGTTATATGTCTCCCAAAAACAAAATGTCACTGCTTCACACTGGAAGGTTTTTATTACTGATGGCAGATCTAAGAATTGTTTTTTCGAAGTAGCCTCAAAGGTTCATGTCTATCAACGTTTCGTTTTTTTTCTCTTTTTTATTTTTCTCTTATTTTTCTCTTAGTATTAGAACAGAATCATTTCTGAATTATTTTGGAATTTATTAGAATTTTAATATTAAAAAACGTTAAAATCCTACATGGTGGATGTTATTCAGAGCTTCACCCATCTCAAGTAAATAATAATAACAAATGTTGTGTCGCGCTTTTCAAGACACTCAGCAAGAATAAAATCACATAATAAAACATTATAAAATAGCAGCATGGATATCATTTTAAATAAAAGAGTTAAAATTTGGACAGAAAAACAAGACAATATGAAAAACATGTAGAAGAGTTTTAACATTAAGAGCAAAGTAGTGTGTGAGAAGTATATTGTCACACACTGCTAAACCTCAGAAAAGGGACTTCTACTTCAGTAGAAGAGGCTTTGATTGGACCTCAGGGCACCGCTGCCCTACTGGAGGATCCTCTCTGTTTGTTCACTTCAATTCAAGTCAACTTAAATACATCAGTTACTGCTTGGTAGTAATACTTACTGGAGTCCCCTAGAGGCGTTATGTAAAAAAAACATTTGGAGACCTTTTCTAAGCGTGTCATGTTAAAACACATAAAAAAAAAGAAAAATAAGTTAAGTCGTTCAGAAGAGAAAAAATCTTATGAATTAGTAAATTGTTACTAATTAGAAGTAGTAGGGCTTATGTAAATGCCCCAGAATGCTCTTAAATGAGAGCATTTTCTTGCTTTAAATAACCGGGAATGAAAATTGAAGAAAAAAAAGTCTTAAAACACCTAAAAACACTGGAACTATTAAATGAGTCATTGAGTTAACTAGGCTAATGGAAGATATTTCAACTGTTTTCATTGAAGGAAAGTGTGATGATTTGCGATCTTCTCATCTGGATGTTCAGCCAAAAATGAATATTTCATACATATCAATAAAAAAAGGCTGTGCACATCAGTGATGATGCAATCTTAGAATGCATTGGGCTGTAATGCAAGATCCTATTTCGAGTGTCTCACTGCCTTATGTCCATCATCAGCAATAGGCTCTAGGAATAAGTGAATCTAATAAATGGATGGGTGGATATCGTCATAACAAATATGATGAGACAGTTTATTTCATAATTCCACATTACTTTCTCAGTGCTGGCCTGCTGTTGGGTGTTGAGGAGTTGATATCCAGCCTAAAGTTCAAATTATAATTCAACCAGTAAACTCTAGCAACCCTGCTGTTCGGCACGCTAGTCTTGTACTTTACAATACGAGGTTACTCTTTGAGTTGGACAGAGAAGCAAGCACCCTATCACCCCTCTCTATAGGCAAACAGACGTATGTGGTAAAACATGAGCTGGAGAAGTGTCACTGCGGGACATGAATAGCAGCTTTGGTCGATGACAGTTTGACTTAAAGAGCAGATGGCAGAGTCAGTTGGGCTTCAAAACGGCGGTGAAATGTAAAAGAAACCAATACGCTAACCAAGTTGATCAGCTATCTGTCAAACCCAAAACACCACTGTTTCTCATACACATTTTTCATTCCTTCTCACGTTCAGATCATGTCTGATTGTAACATTTATATTACAAATGTGACCGCAATGTAACATTGTGATGATTATTAATGGCAAAAGAAAAGGGAGATACTTCAGGTTTAAGTGTAGTATACATATAATCTATATAAATATTAAATATGATATATAAGAGTTGTAGTGAACAAATACCTTTTGCTGACAGGGTGACTGCCAAGGGAATACACTCCATACATTTTTTTTAAATGAACCATGTCCTCATGAAGATATTTTCTCAAATAGCAGTTTTGCAAACAAAAGGATAAACATGCCAGGAAACTCACGGATGGTAATTTATTTCAAGCTTTTCCAAGG
>OOFB01015536.1:0-13399 GCA_900323305.1 Trachyrincus murrayi | reverse complement strand
TAAGCTGGGTCTTTTGCAAAGACTGCAACGAAAAGTAAATCGCGAACAGACCCCCCCCCGTCGGCCGGTTCGCGACGGAGCTGTCAATGCTAACTCCCCCTGGGATTTGGGACTAGTAGATCTTGTGATGTTGAAAAATGTAAAAGTAGATCTTAAGTGTAAAAATGTTGGGCACCTCTGCACTAGACATTTGCTAAACAAAGTGACATTTGAGTGGATGAGTGTCTGGCTCAGGTCAAAGTTTTCCAGGAGTCATAGTATTGACTTTTTATACAGCCGATGTCAGAGAAAAGATTGGTGCCAATTGATCAAATTTCCACACACAGTTTGATTGTATCAAAGCTTTGGAAAGCTGTACTCTCTGCATCACTACCATAAGTTAAATCCACTACTGTTAATATTACCAAGGCTGCAAAAGTAAGTTCTCTCACAGGCCCTTCTGTCTTTCTAGGGGCAGTTTGCCCATCCTTGTCTCAGAGACCGCAACTGAACACTAATAAGACAAGTGATTAATGCTTAGTGGCAACATACTGACAACACATGCTGCATTAAATAGAGCTTATGTTTATTAATCAGTGGGGTTGGGTACCAAACTCTGTACTTTTAAGGGTACCGACCAAAATACGTTGGTACTACCGAGTACCAATTCACGTTAGATCAATCGGTGCCAAATTTCGGTACCTTGAGAGTGGGTTTAAAAAAACAACAACCTCTGAATGGCTCGCAGTGATGCTCATCACGCTCATGCTCAAATCGAAAGTTTGCCCCCGAAATGAAACACATGCACGTTAACGTTTGACATTTGATCCAACACCACAGTCAGGGCAATGGCGAACCGAAGACAGTCGCAAGTGTGGTTACACTTTTCTAAACTTAACGCAGACAACGCTCGCTGCAATATTTGTGATGCGAAATGCAAAGTTGGCTAGGGCAACACGTCTAACCTGAGGAAACACCTGGTCAAACATAAAATATTTCTAAAAGCTGAAGAGTGTACCGTATTTGATAGCTTGAAAGCCAAGTCCCCCGCAGCAGCCGCAGCTAGCACGCCTGCAGCCAGTGCCGAAGAACCCTCCATGGACGAAACTTTAAGTGAGGCATCGACAACTTCATCGACATCTTCAGGTAATGAATTAGCTAGTTGGATAAGTTGTTGTTGGAGATAACTGGGCTTTAAATAAAGTTAATTATCAGCTCATAAGTCGTGTTGTTTACACTTGCTTTCATTGACAGGTCGCCCTGTGCCACTCTCAACCTGCCCTCGTGTCAGTGACAGCCGCAGAGGTTACACCCTTCACCCTGGCGCAGAAGACGTCGTTACCCCGCCAGAGAGTCAGAAGCACCCTCACTGCAAGCATGTAACGCGCCATCACGCTCGGAGGAGTGCGCCATGCGCTATTTCTCATTGTTAATTTATTAACGTTTGTTTTATTGTGGTGACTGTGACAGGCTGGAGATTGTTGGGACAGGTTTGGGAGGGGAGAGGGAGGTAGGGAGGGGTTTTATTTTGTGTGGTGTGTTCTATGTTCAAAATGTGGTGTGTTCTGTGTTCAAAATGTTCTAAATAAATAACAAAATGTTCTAAATAAATAACAATGTTGAAATTGAGAAGTTTGGACTTATTTTTTACAACTGAAATTACATTTTTGTTTACAGAGAGAGTAAAGTACCGAAAAAAGGTACCGGTGCCAAATTCCAGGTACTGGTACCGGTATTGGTATAGGTTCAAATGTGAACGGTACCCAAACCTATTAATCGCCGTGTTTGGGGTGAAAACAATCTACTCAACAACAGCTTGAGTTAGCGATACATTTTGGTTTAGAGGTGCAACGTCTGGAATATGTGCTGCGTAAAGTTTAATTTGACTTTGGCTAAGTGACTGATTACTGAGGGACTAGGCTTTTCAGACATCCTGCATGGCCAAGCCTTCATGACGCCCTATATCGAACAAAGTCAAGCCAAGTCACTGAGAGGTTATCTCACCCTTTCTTTAACAACATCTGGCATGGTGGTGAGGTCCTCTGAGGTCACTTCCTGTCTGTCCGGGAAGATGACAACCTTTACATCCTCTTCATACTGATCCTGCTCCACATCAAAACCTCCTTCGATCCCTGGGAAATGCATCGGCGGTGGGACAGATGGCAGCATTAGGGGGTGTCCATCCATATAGGGGTACATATTTGTGTCTACGGCAAGGCTCTCACCTATGGCCAGTCTGGTGGGTTTCTTCTTAGGCGGGTCACCAGAGCCAGAGTTATTATCATCCTCCTTCTGTAAGACATCACACTATATCACACAAAATATAAATAAACCGAAAATGAATCATTATAAGATTTACATTGATTTCATTTTTTGTGCTCACCTGAGCTTTACGGGTGCGGGTGATGTGCAAGTAAGCCCGCTGACCAGTCCGGGCATGGTGCCTGTCCACATACTGACTGCCAAAGCCGAGGAAGGTGTTCATGCACACATACAGACCCCCATCGCTCTCCTGAAATTCAAGAAGAGGTAATGTCATTGCTGATGACTACTCCAATTCGAGTGTTACCGCAATTGAAAGCTACAGTAAATAAATAAAGGGGGAAAACTACCCATACAGGTTACTTATTAGCTGCCAGACTGGATAACAACAACCAACTGCCGTTTACTCGTTTCAATTTAACATGCAAACGAGTTGTGTGTTCGGTTCACTGACGAAGTTTACATGTTGTTTCGATTTAGCCTAGCATAGCGATGTGACAGGTGAGACCACAACAACCGCTCAGTTAGCCCGCTAGCATATTACGGCTAAACGTCTAGCTGCTTCTAGCTGACAGGCTAGTTCAGCTAAGCTACAATTACAATCTATTAGCCTAGCTTAGCTAGCTGTTGGGTTGAATGGAACATTAGGAAGGTACATATTTAAAGCAAGATAACACTGCAGAACATTGCATAGGATGAAGACAAATAATTGGGAGATTTTAGGTGATGTGACACTGTTTTATGGCCACCGTTAAGACATGAAAGCTGTTAAGAGCTCACCGGCGAGGAAAATGACAAGGCGCATTCGTCTTTGTGGACACGGTCCCCGGGCCTGGGAACCCGAATTGTGGACAAAACTGACATCAAAACCTCTCCAACATCCGCCATGGCCCTTTAGCTAATTCTGTCTTTTAGTGGGAAATTTTCTCGACTGAGTCTTGACTCCAGTTTTTAATTCCTTGGCTTGGAATAGCGCCCGTTGCTTGAACCAGCTGCCCCTCTCCGCCTGGCTGAATGAATCACTGTGACGCTCGCCTTGTGTTGTCGACGCAAGGCCTTCAGCTGCACGCGCGACGCTCCGGTTAAAAACCGTAAACTATGGAATACAGTCAACGACCACGATATTGCACACAATTTACAATTAGCCAGGATGCTGTCAGATTTAAATCTAAACGTCTTCATTAATGAAGAATCACCATCTCTAATCAAGACATTTGTCGTTTTTATTTTGCGGTTTTATTCATAGGACCTCTAAAGCAAATGTCCGTGTGTAATGTTGCCGAGCACTGGCTGATTTACGGTAACGAATCTATAAACAGCCATGACTATGGTTTATTCCTACGTAGCCTATTCGTATTAATTCTGGATACATTAAATTTAATTTTAGAGGGGGGAGTAATTCTCATTCGCTTCGAATAAAATGGGCTGACAGTCATGAGGTAGGCCTACATATATATGGAGATTATGTTATAAAAGCCTGATGCAGTTTCCAAACGGGAGTAAACCTTCTGAAAACCCGAGATTTCTCTAGTCCCTCCTTTATTACTCGACTCTCTTCCACATTTTTTGGGACGATGGCGCTCGACTTAAACCGTTTCGCTGTATACGTGGCGTTGTATAGCATTATATTGTCATCATCTACTTTAATCTTAACCGCATCTGGCAGTAGTTTTACATATTCCTTGGGACCATTACAGCCGTATGATTTGTTATATTACTCCGGAGTGCGTGCATATTTTAAACAAGAATGGGACAAGGCTGCAGAGTTGCTCGAGAAGTCCATTGCTTCCAAGGAGGCGATGCGACGTCTTCGTAGGCAATGTCATGAGGACTGTTTGGCTGCCGGGACAGACATACTTGCTAAATTGGGTATTACATCTATTTATTATTAATAGCGACAGTACGCAAACATGTGTGTGTGTGTGTGTGTGTGTGTGTGTGTGTGTGTGTGTGTGTGTGTGTGTGTGTGTGTGTGTGTGTGTGTGTTATCGAGAATACATCTCTCCAAAGTTTACTCACTGCAATATCTTCATTATTGATGGAAAATAAGTTATAACCCATGTATAAATGCTATTCAACCAGCCTAGACTCTATGTATTGTCAGACTCGGAAGGTGGGAGTGTGTGGGACCTCTTGGCTCTAGACTGGGTGCAACAGAGGGCAGAGTGCGTGAGGTTCTGCGTGGGACAGTCGGTGAGCCCTGCCGGATTGCTCCCTGTCTCCACGGACATAGAGTATGAGTTCAGCACACGCAATCCTTACAACTTCCTGCAAGTCATCTATTACAAAGTAAGCCACTCTTCAAGTAATATACACCATTGCCAAAAACTTATATTATTGCCTAATTCAAAGGCTTCGCTGTTGGGTGAGTTGGATCATTGCAGACTGCAATACAAACCCTCTCCTTTGCAGTTGGACAAGTTGCAGAAGGCAGCCACTGCGGCGCACACGTTCTTCGTGGTCAACCCGAGTCACTTGGAGATGAGGAACAACATCGAGAAGTACAGGAGGATGCAGGGGGTGACCGAGGACGCCTTTCAGGACAGAGAACTGCATAAGGAGATGCACTGGGTGAGGGGAAAGTCATCTGTCACTGAGACCAATCAGAGTACATTTCCCAGACATGACTGGGTGATCCATGGCCTGAAGGTCTACATTCCTCTCAGTCTCTCTTCGTGTTTCCTTCAGTTACCCAAGCATATAAATCAAATCAACTGGCTTTTACAAATTCACTAACTTATCCTATTCTGGGCTAACACCAAGAGCCAACTTCAATTTACTTGCAACATCAGAGTAAGGGTCCTTAGAGGTATGCGTACTATGTGCTTGAGTGTCCCTAGTATTTACATAAATGGAAGGCTTCCTCTTATGAGCCTGTTTATAATCCTTACTTTTGACTGTCTTTTCCTTCCTTTAAACTTTTTTGATCAACGCCAAACCTTGTGAAGACTTTCAGAATTTTCCGTTTAACATATTCTCTCCCTTTCAACATGGCAACCTGCAGGCTCTGTATGATTCGGCGCTGCTCTCCGAGGCCTCTTCTGATTGGCCGCTGGCAGCCAGGAAGTGGCGGGAGAGTGTGAACGAAACCCTGAGGCAGACAGAGGACTGCAGGGTCCATTGTCAGATGTCCCCTCAGTGCCTGCCTGAGGACAGAGGAGTCGACGGAGTAGACGGAGCATTCGAGAAGGCCGCAGGTAAAAACAACAATAATAGAATGTTGTCCTCCAGTTGTTCAAGACGAAGACTAATCACATAGTTTTGGAAAAAAGTGTCTGATTCTAGAAAAGCATTGAGCAGATGTTTAATCAATCATATTGACCATATTGATCACTGGAAAATATGCCCTGGTCACTTAACCTAATTTAATGTACATATCTATCGGCACTCCTCCACTTTATACTTTATACTTAATACTTATAAATAATATTTATTTTTATTTTTATTATGTTATTTTTTTATTACGTATATTTTAATATTTTTTGCAATTTTCATGCCCCTACTTGTGACTCTTCTACGTATTGTGAGCTTGCCATGTCACAAGAATTTCACTGTTTAGAATAACCCTGTGTTATACTGTGCAAGTGATCAATAAAACACTTTGACTTTGTAAGAGTTGCCGGTAAGACTTCAAAGTATAAAGGAAAAGATACAAAGGTTCTATAGAGACAGAAGGAAGGGAAGAGTGCATAGCAAGGTATAATTTGTCCATCTAGGGTCATAGCCACAGATGAAGAGATCGAGTTTCTATATACTCTATATATATTGGGTCACATATATTTGTAAGTTATACTGCGAGGAGGGAATTCACAATGTCAGCTGTCAAAGTCCAAAACAAAGCAGGGCATTTCACTACAAACAATCAAACCTATATACTTTCTCCCACAGTAGTAGTGAGGTTATGCTGTTGTTTTTCCTCTGTGCGCCTCCTAGTTCTCTCCCTATCGCTGCTCTCCTGTCAGCAGTCATGCGTGACCCAGGTGGCCACGCGACCCGGAAGGTTTTCTGCTCAGGAGGACTTCCTGTCCACGCAGCTAGAGCATCAGCACATTGCACAGTTCAAAGGTCAGGGTTCAGCGGTTTAAATTCATGGTTTAATACAAAGTTATGCTCTTATGTTACAAAGCATGATCAAGTATTGACCACCATGCATACTAAGACACTGAGATATTCATTTTCCATTTTAATTCCTTTTTTTACCCGCAGCTGGTGATCTTGGTGGTGCCATACATACTCTTCGTTCTCTTCTCCTCTTCTACCCCTCTGACACCGACTCCCTGAATAATCTGCAGCTCTACTATGAAACACTAGGGGGAGACACAGAGTCACAAGACAAAGACAAACAGCCTGCCCAGGTAACGTACAGTCTTGTGTTTACTGCACGCTAAAGTAATGTTGTGGTATCATGATCTTAATTCTTAAAAATATTTACAACTATACTGTGGCTTACTGTGCCTCTTAATTTAAAACAAAGATTTAATTCTAGTAGGGGAGACTATGACCTAGCCATATATACCTTTCTCCTCGTCCAGTATTTACAATTTAAAAAATAAACAGCGACAATTCACTGTTCAGTCACTAATGCCTCATAGCAAGTACAGTTGTCCACCAATTCAAATGTAGAAAAAAAAGAAACACCATATATTTGGTATCATCTAGGTGGTGTCTCTGTCTCTGTGTCTCTAGCTGACATTTTCATTGGCCCCACTGTACAGGAGATATTAAGCTACGTGAGTCGCTCGTTGCAGGAGAAGAAGCTCCTCTATCTTGGAAAGGAGAGCCTTGCTTTTGACTTCATTGATCCTGTAAGCAGTATTGATCCTGTAATCAGTATTGATAATACACATACACAACTCGCCTTCACGACGAAACAACTGTAAAAAAAAATATATATAAAACGTCTTACTAAATATTCTACTTTCCTGTAGGATCTGTGGACCCCAGAGGATGTGGTACCGGAATCACTGAGGGAGTCCTGGAGGTCAGCGCCATCGATCGGTCGATTACACCGACAAGAACATTCATCAAAGTTTGCCCCAGCTTTTTCATTGTGATTCTCTTTTCAGGGCCGAGAAAGAAAAGCTGAACAACAAAGTTAAAGAGGAAGAGAAGGAGGAAGAGATGGATGACAGTGGATTTTATGCAGGTAACACATGAGTGTGTCTATACAATCTCTTTTTTAGTCAATTCAAAGACTTGATTTGTCACATGTGTGTGCAGTGAAATGCTGATCTGGCAGACTCCTCAGACTATGCTAATATATATAGTAAAAGTATGAATATATATGTAAAATACAGGATATACATTATTTTTTAAATGTGTCAAATCTGTCTACGTTATATACCGTATATGAATCCAACCTTGGTATGACTCACATGTACATGTTTCAGTTTCCATTACTGATGTCACAGAAAAATACTAGAACCCAGAGACCGTGTTCTTGTTTTGCTGTCCCTTAAGGTGGGCCAGTGCCCCAGGTTGGAGTCACCATTACGATGGATGATGAGGCTTTGAACGGCACCAACCGTGTAGTACTAGATGGCGTCATGACCGACAGAGAGTGTGACACAATCCTGCAGCTTGCCGCGGTAAAGCCCCCCCCCCGTTGGGTCATTTGTTGATTGGATCACCAAGCCTGAATACATTAAATATGGGAGAGATTTATTCATTACTTTTTGGTCCCGCTTTCTTTTCGTGTTGCCCAGGGTGCGGCATCGGCAGGGGACGCTTACCGGGGGCGACGGTCTCCACACACACCCCATGAAAAGTTTGAGGGGCTCACGGTGCTCAAGGCTGCGAAGGTCGGTGAGGGGGCTGGGAAATAACACTGCTATGGTGGTTTTAACACTGACACTCGACCACTGGCAACCAGGGTCAGATTAACCCCAGGATAACACCACTGCCATTTAATCAAACACAATGTCCACGCAATGTTTGGTGCCTTTTACACTATATATTGACACAAAGCTACTCTAGAGGATGGATGGTCAAGGTCTTTATATGGGGTCTTTTTACACAACACTGCCTCTCCATAATGAAGCAGGGCCCCTTTCAAGGCCCCTGTCATTGTAATGTATATGGTGCTTTAGGGCCCACAGAATGGCCCATTCTCAAACACATTTGCAGTAAATCATATAGCTCACGTCCAATAACCCACCAAACCGTCTCTCTCTCTCTCGCTCTCTCTCTGGTCTCTGTCTCTGTCTCTCTCCCTCTCTGTCTCACTCTGTGTCTCTCTCTCTGTCTTTGTCTCTGTCTCTCTCTTTGTCTGTGTCTAATAATAATATATTTTTTAATTTATATAGCGCTTTTCTGAGTACTCAAAGAGTATGCTCAAAGACACTTTACATGATATAAAAGTATATATATATAAAATACAGGAGTAAAAACCAAACAAAATATAAATAAAAGGTAACATTAGAACATTTAAAAGATGTTTTGTCCCCCTCCCAGTTGGCCCAGGATGGCATGGTGAACCAGTCTGATGCCAGGCTGCTACATGAGCTGGGTGAGAGGGTGCGGAATCTGCTGCATTCCTACTTCAGGAGCCCGTCTGGACTCTTCTTCTCCTTCACACACCTGGTCTGCCGCACCGCAATCACAGGTATAGCGCCCCCCCCCCCTCCCGGAGGACTTCACCGGTATTATCATGATTATGATGATATGATGATTAGAATAATGATGATGATTATGCTGATGATTATTATGGGTATTATTATTATTATTATTATTATTATTATTATTAATAGTAGTAGTACTACTACTACTTGTTGTAGTTCAATAATTGTAGTAGTAATAGTAGCTCAATAATTGTAGTAGTAGTAGTGGTACAATAGTTATAGTATAGTAGTAGTGCAAATATTTTTTAGAGGATTCATAATATTGGAGGTTTGCAGTACACCTGCACCCAGGAGTTAATGAAACCACATTCTGTTCAATCATGACCCTTGACCTCATGACTTGTTCCCCAGGAGATCAGAAGGGCAGGCTGGACCTGTCTCACCCCGTGCACGTAGACAACTGTCTCCTGGAGCCAGAGACAGGACACTGCTGGAAGGAGCCACCAGCCTTCACACACAGAGACCTGAGGTGCACCTACTACCTCCACACCACAGCATTAAAGTATTCATGTAGGAAAATAATATGCCTGCTGGCTTACAATATGTCCCTTCCATTTGGTGAAGCATTACACACTTAATCTTTTTGTTTACAGCATTTCTAGAATAAAATGCCTCTTTTTATTTAATTTTGCCAACTGGCATAGCATAGCATGACATCTCTGTACTGTACGTCCTGACTTTGAAGCCAGTTGCTTTCACAGTGCTGTCCTCTACCTGAATGACAACTTTGATGGCGGAGACCTCTTCTTCACAAACAGGGATGCCAAGACAGTGAAGGTCAGTTTTAGTATATTTTTAAATATATCAAATAAAATATGAATACCTAGTATTGATATTGATATTGATATACAGTATACTTTACTGGTACTGAATATTACCCCAATACCTGTCTAATGCATGGTTACAGTCATGCTGTTGCAATGAATGGTAAACACACACGTAATGGATTTGATTGGATTAGTAATCTGTACCAGCCAATACTTAAAGGGGAATTTTGCCGCTTTTCAACCTTATCTCTATCCATCCGCATTAGGGATATAGTGTGAAAAACACCCACAAAATCATCTGATGACACGAAATGTGTCATCCGATCTGGGTGCAGGCAACACACAAAACATTGTTCATTTGCATATACTACCCACATTGAAATATGAGTTCCTCCCGCACATACAGGGTTCTGGTGGAAGGAGAGGCAGTCTGAGGGCTTGAACAATCTTTTATTATGTTCCTTAGGTATACAGGTGGCACCGAGTGCCAAACACTAAACCATGTTGTTGCCCACAATTAAATATCGCGTTCACACACAGATTATTATGAATGCCCACAGAATCTTTGCATCCGCACGGCGGCTTCGCCTCACGTGGCAATACAGGCTCCAGTCTCACTGTGGGGGAGAGCAAACACACATCAATATATAGGCACTACCATTATGCTCACCACCCACAGCTGCGTCAATCCTGGGGAATCAGCCGCCCCGCCCCCCTTGTGTGCAGCCCGATGCCAAGCCACGCCCCCTTCACTCCACAAAATGATACAAAGCTGGGTGAAAAGCGGCGAAGTTCCCCTTTAAAGTTCAGGAGGACAGTACCTGTGTGTCTCTTTAACTGATGCATCTACCTCCCCATCCCCTGACTGTGTGTAGGCCTGGGTGAGCCCCGGCTGTGGCCGGCTGGTGGGCTTCTCCTCCGGCCCGGTGAACCCCCACGGAGTAACAGCGGTGACTGCTGGGAGGAGGTGTGCCCTGGCCCTCTGGTTCACCAAGGAGAAGCTCCATAGAGATGTGGTGAGAGAGAGAGAGAGAGAGAGAGAGAGAGAGAGAGAGAGAGACACACACACACACACACACACACACACATAGAGAGACATAGCAGATCTTTATGCTTCTCCAATGCACTATGAACCTGCTCATTTGCATTCATATGGTGGTTGACATGGTGACACAGGTGCATCACAGGTGCAATGCAAATAGTGTATGGAGTAATATAGTTATTACAGTACATTATCTATACTATACATTATCTATACTCTCACTCTATATATTATTTATTAACCTATACACTTGAGTTCTTGGCATTTTCGACTTTGATTCCATCATATGTTTTAGTTTAATTTTTAGTTTATTTTGTTGTTGTTTTTTTGTCACAGTCAACATAATAACCCAACTCTGTTCCATTTTTTCTTCTAGGAAAGAGAGGAGGCAGAGGCGCTGTGGGCAGCGGATGGACAGAGTGTGGCAACGACGATGGAGGAGGAGGGAAAGGGAAACACCCCCTCAGGCCGCAGTGGGCGGAGCCAGCCGCCCAAGGAGAGGAGTAGGGGGCGCGTGACGGGGGGCAAGGACGAGCTTTGAGAGCCAGAACATAAAGAACAGACTGAAGGTGCTCCTCCAGTGACCATCCCATAATAGAACAAAGCCCTGTTACCTGCTACCAACCAACCCTGGGTTGACTTGCTTTTCAGTACCACACCTGCGTGATCATTTTCTGTATTGATTATTAGTTGTGTATAGTTTTTAAAGCAGTGAGTGTGTGTTTGTGTGTGTGTGTGTGTGTGTGTGTGTGTGTGTGTGTGTGTGTGTGTGTGAAGGAATGTACTGTCTCCAATGCCATGAAGTATTGGTCATCTTACGGTGATGAAACAGCAGTTACACACACCCTTAAGATATTTGAAATAAAACAAAAAACATAAATAACTAAATGAGACCTATGTTGCATATATGTAGATATATAAAGATAGAAGCCCATCAAGACAGCATGGATAAGTCTCTTTGTATCTTTATATATTTTTATTTCTGCTATGGGATGGTGGTTTATTTAATGCTCATTCTTTTTTAAATGAGGTTACCTGCTGAGCATCACATGATCCTGTGTAGGAGGGCCCTGCTATGTACCCTAGCATGCATGCCTATTTGCTTATGCAATTGGACAATACATCTGGGATATCAAAATATTTGAAAATAAGAAGTATATATCGATCTAAAGTATCTGTGGTCAGAATCAGCCCTATGAGCAGAACCAGAGTTAGACAGACAGGAATCAGACTACCAACCCCACCTCTCACTAGGACATCAGGAGCCATGCCCAGAGCGGAGTGCGTAACAGGGTGAAAAGCGGCGCAGGGAGAGAGGAGGGGGGAAAAAAGGATAGAAATAGAGAGATTACGGGTAATCCCTCATAAATGAATGCATTTGTTTATGAAGCTTAAAAAAATCTCCCATTTAGAATATGGAATAATAATCCAACGAGAGATCATTTAATCATTCCCTCTTTGTGCCAGCCGCTCCCATCTTCCTGCTCCCCCGTATGACCAGCAGCACCCACCCAGTCCTCCCTCTCTTCCTCCTCCTAGTCCCTCTCTTCCTCCTCCTCCCTCTCTTCCTCCTCCTTCTGGTGCATTAGGGAGTGTGTGTTATGGCCTATATTAACTCTCTCACTCCCCACTGTGTTATAATCCCCCACAGCTGCAGAATTGGGTCGAGAGCCTCTGTTAATGGGACCTTGGCTTTAACCCCGTCCTCGCCTCTCGCGCTGAAGAAAACCCCCCCACCAGAGCGACCCTAAAAGGCCACGGCGGCATCAGCAGCGCTAACCTAAATCTACGCTCACATTTGAATTACATACGCACAATAATGCATCTCAGGAAATCCTTCACGCCACGGCCTCCTTTAGACCGTCTGCCGTTCTAATTATACACTGGCGGGAGAATAAGTACAGTCGTAGGTGCATAGCAGTACAGTAACATCCACCGCTCGTATGGCGCTTTCTAACATGATTAGCGGGAGTTACATAATAAGTTGAATCACAGATGCACTCTGAGACCAACCGACGCAGGCTGGTCATTTGGTACGTCATTAAGTGAAAACTCTGGTTTTGCTGGCGGTAGGGCTGCTCCATACGCTGCTGATGCCACACATTATGCTGTTAGTTTGCCGACAGACTGGTTGTGAGTGGCGTGTGGCGGTGAGCTGTGGTGGCCTGCGGTAATATTAGGTTTGATGGTGATGTTATCACAATGCTCTGTCTCTATATGTTTTGGTGGTAGCAGCACTCAAAAAATAGTATATCGTTCTTCCATTCCGTCACCATCATTTGTGTTCTACTACTACTCCCTCTACTAATACTACTGATACTAACTCTACTAATATTACTGATACTACCCCCTCTACTAATACTACTGATAGGCTACTACTCCCTGTACTAATACTACTGATACTACTCCCTCTACTAATACTACTGATACTACTCCCTCTACCAATACTTCTGATACTACTCTATTCTACTAATACTACTCATACTACTCCCTCTACTAATACTACTCATACTACTCCCTCTACTAATACTACTGATACTACTCCCTCTACTAATACTACTCATACTACTCCCTCTACTAATACTACAGATACTACTCTATTCTACTCCAATGTGCTCCCCATCCTAGTACTGAGTGGTGGTAGGTCCCTAAATGAAGCCGGTCAAGCACTAAGGCCTAATGGATTACAACCCCCCCCCCCCCCCCCAACACACCCGCCGGCCCGCCCC
>OOFB01015533.1:6685-17670 GCA_900323305.1 Trachyrincus murrayi | reverse complement strand
AAGAGGACAAGATGGACTTTCTTTTGTAACTTTGGTGGACAGACCTGTGTGTGTGTGTGTGTGTGTGTGTGTGTGTGTGTGTGTGTGTGTGTGTGTGTGTGTGTGTGTGTGTGTGTGTGTGTGTGTGTGTGTGTGTGTGTGTGTGTGTGTGTGTGTGTACTCGTATGAATAATTTATGAAAAGCGTGGGTTGTGTTGATGTGATAAATATAAACACGCCCCCATGAAGGTCAGCTCACCCGCTTCATTACATCGATTAAACGCCATTGTGTCAGACGCCGTGCGTCCGTGACCGTTCTGGTGTCGTAGGGACCGTGTGACCAAAGCGTTGTGATTTTTAGTTGTCTTATTTCCTTTGAGTCCTCTGAACATGCAGCACTTGGGGGATGGAATTGATTGTTGCATGAGATCATGAGAGAGTCAGGCGGGAGCAGAGTGAGTGAACGATTCGTCCCAGGGCTCGTACACTGTGATGATGATGAAGATAATAAGCGAAGACAGACCACTGTGTCTGCAGACGGTCTATGAATTCGACTCACATTTGCTGGAGAATCTTTGGCGTAAAACGAGTTTCTCTCTTTCCAAAACTGTTTCATAATAATAAGGCGTTTTTCGTTCTAAACTTGGAATGGCTGCCAGAGCTCGTTGTATTGTAGGACTTTGTAGGCTGGTTCAACGATTGTATTTTAGTCAGGAAGGGAGGTGGTGGTGGGGTTTTATTGCCTTGCTTTTCTCTCACCAATAGCAGGAAGTACCGCAGTAAAGGTTCAAGGACCGCTAGCGTGTTCGTGCCAATATCCACCACGACACCGCCATCAATACACGCTGTCGCCGTGAACGCTGTCGCCGTGACACGCCTCATGTGGCGAACGAGCGGGAGGTGATTTGGAATTATTTGTTCCGTTTGTGAAAGAGGGAGAAGGGAGAGATGGAGGAGAGAGGAGAAGGAGGGGAGGAGCGAGAGAGGGAGGGGGGGGGAGGGAGGGAGGGAGACGGACAGACAGAGCTAGATGAGGGAAGATTGATGGTTTGAACCCCACTCCACCATCTGCTGCTCGAGGGACGGAGCATCTCAGCTGGTGTTTCCTGTTGACCTTGTTTGACCTTGGATCCCCGTTCCCGTCGATGTGTTGATACACCCGATATCAATTGATTGATGATTGATTGCTAAGTTGTAGAGGTGACAACCCTCTGACCTCATTTCCTTCCTTCTATGACTGTTGTCACGGAAAACGATTGACTTGTATCTTGAAACCTCTGACATCATCATTCACAATCCCATCATTTTGGTTGCATCTCATCTTTTCTATACTGAATGATTTGGGTGATCAATACATTGCACACGCGTGACTGGAGGACATGGTTCAATAGATAAGCTAAGATAGAAATTGACAGTCTCTGTCTAGTTAGACTATTATTCCCAATGGTAAAGTAGTTCATCACCTTGAGTGAGTTTCAGTCACATGACTGAAGGAAACGGTGACTGGAAACCGTTTTCCTGTAAATAGTCACACAGTGTAAATAGTCACACAGATTTGCTGTTGTTTCTCTGTCCTATGAGGTCAAACTCTGTCATGTGGAGTCCTTTAAACAGTGAAAGAGGAGACGTTCGATGTCTGTGTTCCTAATCCATACCTGCAAACATGAAGTCTGTTCCTTTTCTCATGTATAAAACTCGACGTTAGTTTGCTGTTAAGTTACAGTAACACTTGAACTATATCTTCGCCTACAGTTCCACTTGTCCTTTCTGACGATAACATGTTATCTAAAATTACTTTAAAATTCATCCATGTTAAGAATGTGTAGATGAGATGTTAAGAACACAGGTAGGCTATTATAAGATGCGTTGGATAAAACTAAACATTTACCGCCTGATAAAGAACATCTAATCTTGAATAACTAAGGATAAGGATCGTAGGGGAGCGTTAGACATGAGTCAATATTCAGGACCACATATTGAGGTTAACTCAGGTTACACACGTTGACACACCCAGCCCCAGTGCTGTGGTGAGCAATAGAAGGCGACGTCATCACCAGTTTAATCTGTGGGTGTGTTCACACAAACACACAAACGCTATTGATGGTAGATCTGTGACAGAACTTCCATCAATGGAGCGATTGTGTTGTTGTAATACCACACCGTGACCACCGGGCGGCTGCACAAACGCGACTTTCGACTAACATTTTCAGTTTGTGATGTCATGCGTGTGGCGTTGTTCCCCAGGGGTATCGGGACGGCGGTGGACTGACCCCGCGCTGACCCCGGCGGGCGGGGGTGCTACTGCTGCCGCTACATCGTGAGCACGGCTACGTTAGCGACGCTAGCACCATGGAGGCGGCGGCCAGCGCGTTGGAGAGGGAGCACGTCCACCGCGTGTACGACAAGATCGCGCCCTACTTCAACGACAGCCGCTACAAGGCCTGGCCCAAGGTGCGACAGTTCCTGCTGGACCAGCCGCCCGGCAGCCTGGTCGCGGATGTCGGTATGTTTTAGCATCGTTGATCAGGAATATATTACCGTGAATATCTCTCGATATACGCTGTCTTTTGTGTTGCCATTTCATGTTTTAATGTGCCTTTTTATTGATATTTGCTTGTATTTGATGTCTTATTATGTAAAGTGCTATAGATTAGATTATTATTATTTATTTATTATTCTTTTTATTATAAGTTCTTACCATTTACTGTTTTAGCAGATGCTTTTATCCAAAGTGGCTGAATTCAGAAACATGTCATTCAAGAGCAGCTGCATCTGCTGAAAGGGGAGGCGTCACCCTCCGCGAATGTCTTTATTGTTTTAATGTCCTTTTAAATGTTTTTAAAATGTGATTCCTGTCTCTGTAAAGCCCTCTGAATGGCCCTTGTGTTGGGTCCTATAGAATTAAAACTTGTTAAATGAACTTGCTAAATCGTCAATCGTGAAATGGTAAACGTTATTTTCCAGATACCACAAGTGAGTTCGTGCATCATTTGTGACGGATACGAGTTGTTTGTGACGGATACGAGTTGTGTTTGTGACGGATACAAGTTGTGTTTGTGACGGATACGAGTTGGGTTTGTGACGGATACGAGTTGTGTTTGTGACGGTGAGTGTCTGCTTGCATTGGCAGGCTGTGGGAACGGAAAGTACCTGAGCATCAACCAGGAGGTGGTGACCCTGGGGTGTGATGTATGTCGCCCCCTGGTGGACTACGCTGGTAGTCAGGGACACGAGGTCCAGGTGTGTGATGGACTCCATCTCCCTTACCGCGACGGGGTCTTCGACGCGGTCCTTTCCATTGCAGGTAATACTGTGTGTATGTCTGTCCAGCTTGTGTACTTGTGTGTGTATATGTGTACGCACTTCTGTGTTTGTGTACGTCTGTGTGTGTTGTGTACATGTGTGTGTATTATGTGCGTGTGTGTATTCTATGTTTGTGTTTAACCAGACAATGGGGGGACGTGACACAAAGGATGAATCCGTGGCGGCGATGAGGGTCAGGTTGCCACGACAACAGTGTGGATGACACAGTTTGTGGATAATTTATGGCTTTGAGATTATTATTATTATTATTGATAAAGATGAGTCATAATGACCATAATGACTGCAGGACCGCCCAGCCACGGATATTGACATTCATAGCGTACGCTATAGCCCCCCCACGACTACCCTGCACATTATCCCTGGACATGACCTTCTTAACTATGTGGACACGACGCAGTTTAATACGTGAACGTGACACGATGTTTGACCGGTCTGTTGCAGAGATGGCAACATTAACCTTCAAGTTAATGACTTGTGATGAAACTAATCTAACAGACAAGATGAGATGAAGCTAACAGACAAGATGAAGCTAACAGACAAGATGAAGCTAACAGACCAGATGAGATGAAGCTAACAGACCAGATGAGATGAAGCTACCAGACCAGATGAGATGAAGCTAACAGACCAGATGAGATGAAGCTAACAGACAAGATGAAGCTACCAGACCAGATGAGCTGAAGCTAACAGACCAGATAAGATGAAGCTACCAGACCAGATGAAGCTAACAGATGAGATGAAGCTACCAGACCAGATGAGATGAATCTAACAGACAAGATGAAGCTAACAGACCAGATGAGATGAAGCTACCAGACAAGATGAAGCTACCAGACCAGATGAGCTGAAGCTGACCGACCAGATGAGATGAAGCTAACAGACAAGATGAAGCTAACCGATGAGATAAAGCCCTCATTGACGAAGTGATGCTCAATACTTGGCTCCCAGTGGCTGAATTTGCTGCCAAAAACAGAATTATGTAACAACGGTTATGGATGCATCATGGGATTGCCAGATGGCTGCTTTTCAAATCACTGATACTCTATGCCCATTGTTAAGAGAAGTAGATCTTTGTGATAAAGATCCCGAAATGTAGTCTTTATTGCAGGAAAAAGCCACCAATTTTCCCTCAGATCTCTGATCTAGAAGGGACATGTGGCTGTTACAACTCTGATAATATGGGGCCATACCATGCAGTGCTTTCTAAGTAATCTAGTAATCCTTCAAATCTATCCTAACAGGAAAAAACAGCCCACGGTTCAAGTTTAGTTTGACGTTAAAATCACTTCAACAGATCACTCAACAGTCATGACAACTGTGGGTCGTCTCCCTTGGGACTTATCTGAGCTGTGTCTGTGGTGTGGCTTTTAATGTTCATTTAGTTTCACTGACTAACAAGAGAACCTGAACAGCGAGGCCAGCGGGGGCATAATCCAGCGTAATCCGTGACCCGTGTTTCAGAAGTCGGATATAGGAGGGGTTTCAATCATGTGATCGGAAGTTCCAAAAGCACATTCCTAGCCGCCATCTTGGTACTTGTTCAAATTCTAGAATAACCAAGTAACCAGTTGTTGTTGTTATTATTCTTATTATGATGGTGAAAAGGCGCCAAGATGGCGGCTTGGAATGTGAGTGACATCATGTGAAACCCTCCTATAGATAAAACCCCTGACCGTTATTATTCTTCTTATTCTGTTCCATGCAGTCATCCACCACCTGTCCACCACGGAGCGGCGTGTGCGGGCCATCAGGGAGATGGCACGCTGCCTCCGGGGCGGCGGGCGCATCATGATCTACGTCTGGGCGTTGGAGCAGAAGCGCCGCAAGTTCGAGAAGCAGGACATCTTCGTCCCCTGGAACCCGGATCCTCCCCTCGCCCAGCGGCCAATGAGGGGCGGAGCTCAGAGCGTGGGCAACGCCCACACCGGCAGCGACGCTCACAGGAAGGCGAGGAGCGTGTCATCGGTGGCGGCGGGGGAGCGCCAGCGGGAGAAGAACCCCAGACTGTGGTTCTTCTCCCGCTCGCTGGACTCCGTCCTCGACTTCGGCGGCCTGTCGGTCTCGCGCTCGTCGTCGAGGGAGCTGAGCGTCTCCGTGGTGGGCGTGGTCTCCCGGGGGCGGGGCCTCATGAGGCAGGTGTCCAGCTTCTTCTCGCCGTCCTCCCTCGCCGCCAGCTTGGAGGAGGACGTGTTCGAGGAGCTGAGCGACCTGCGATGTGACGGACCGGAGGATGTCGGTGGGAGAGAGGCGGCGGGCGACTTCCCATCACCACCGCCAGCAGCGATCATGTCAGAGTACGGGTCGCTGGCACTGCCCGACATGGTCCCAGCGAGCCAGGGGGGCAGGGAAGTGGGTGGAGATGAGGTTGGAAGTAGGAGTGGCCAACCGGGGGGAGGGAAGAGCCCTGCGGAGGAGGAGGAGGGGGGCGTGGCGGCGAGGGCGGTGTCCTGTCTGAGGTACTACCACGTGTTCAGGGAGGGGGAGCTGGCCGAGCTGATAGAGAAACACGTGCAAGAGCTTCACGTGATCGCCTCCTACTTTGACCACGCCAACTGGTGCGTCGTGGCCCAGAAGACTCCGGTGTGTGACGTGTGATTCGAAACCCGATGTTTCTTCTGTGGCGGTCATCCTGCGGAACGTCGTCTGGACCTCCACAGCGCACCGTATTCCACACACTTAAGCCATGCTACGTTCTTAGTAATAACAAACCAGTCATACTTGATTCCTTTTGTTAGCCAGAGTTCTGGCTCGTCAGAAAGCACAAAGAGCAGCCCACGGTTCAACTTTTGTTTAAAAGCACCAACTTCAAAGACTAATAGAAATACGAGGAACAGAGCGAGTAGAAATGTACAGGACAGGACTGTGGGTCGCCTACGACTTACTTTAGCTGTATCATGTTAATCTAGTTTTACCGACTAACAAGCAGTATCTAAAGTGTCCAGTGGGTTTCCCTTCAAAGTGCCACTGTTTTTACTATCGTTTTACTGTAGAGTTGTTGCGCACAATCATTTTATATGCGTGTCTTAAGTATTTTAAGGATTACAACAGTAGACTTTTATTTTGTTGGAAGGATTTTGCTGTTCGCCAAAGAGGACTTCCTGTGTTTTTAGCTCTTCCATTTGGTCTTAAAAGCGTTTTAGAGACGTTGATGATGGTGGGAAATTATAATTGCTACTTAACACATTTTCTCTGCCTATTCGTGAAAATGCACTTGGGTTGCACGTCTTGTGAACACGAGCAATCTTTTTTCTTGTACGTCTTCGTAGGATTCTTAGAAATGAGTTTTTTGTGTTCACCGACCCATCAGCATATCTTCCGGAACATCTGTGTAACTCGGTTCCCGAACTTCGGAGAAACCGGTCCTGCTTGATGTCGCCGTTGGTGATTTGCGTGTTTGTGATTCGTCACGTGTTGCCGATCTCGACTTAAGACTTTGCGGCTTAACTACGCAAGTCGTGTGTTTTTCGACTGCCTCATTTTACTGTGAAAGAACTTTGCACTGCGACGCAAGCGTGTGCCCCCGCTTGCCATTGGATGTCAGTCGATGACATCACTTAAAGAGCGTACTGTTCGGCTGTAATGATTGGTGCCATGGGCGGGAGGCCACGCCCACAGCAGTGTACAGCCTGCCTGGACCAACTGTGAGTGATCTTATGTGGAAGTGATGCGTGTGTGTGTGTGTGTGTGTGTGTTTCTGTTAATAAATTGTGTCCAATGTTTTAATGAGTTGGTTTTTATTTCCTCCCAAGCCCTCAGAATACAAGGCCGACGGCGAACACAAATGATCTGGACCCATTACTGTTTATTGAATAGACTTTACTTTGACATGACTCGATGGGGGAGGGTGGTATGATGAGGTAGATGTTAAAGGTCAGAATAGTTAGGTCTTATATACACATGCACACACTGCGTGGCTCCTCTCCGTAGACTTTTCACATTCCACATTCTTTCCAAACCTAAAACGGAAGACATTGCAGTTTTTACCTCGACTGAATAAAGAAAAACATTATATGATTTAAAAAAGTGTCTACATTGTCCAAAAATCAAATATTCTGTAAGATGGCGTCGGGTCCTGTAAGACGTATTCGTATAAAATGGCGTTCTGTGAGATGGCGTGTGTACCCGCGTCGCTGCTCTGTGTACGATGGAGTGTCTGACGGCTAGCTTGTCGACATCTCGGGCGTAGCCACCGCCTACGACCGTTGCTATGGGAATGCCTCTGGCCACCACAGTCTTCATCACGTAAAGATCTCGCTGATACAACCCTTGAGGAGAAGGTTAGCTTAGCTTTAAGGATCAGCAAACCCATCTTTCCCAAAGGTTATGACCTCCCCCACTCACCCCGGTCGGTGAGTCGGAGTCGTCCCAGGTCGTCGTCGTGGTGAGGGTCGACTCCGGCGTCATACAGAACCAGGTCGGGACGGACTGAGTCCAGCAGCCCCGGTAGGTGGGCCTCCACTGGAAATACGGTTTCATAATATGGACTTCAGACTTTCAGAACACCTACGGCCGCTATTTACTCCATTACAAAATATCTGAACTAGAATGTTTCTAAATGTGTGAATAAAACGATTTCCTCTAAAACAAGATGGATCACCTCGCAACAATTTAAAGGAAAATTAGAAAAGGCAGTTGCAATAATCACTTTCACCAAGCGATGGCGCTGTTCCCACAATTACATTTTAAGTATTTGGTTTGAAGTTACATTACATTATGCAGCCCAGCTAACCGTGGGAAAGCTAGCTTGCCTGTGGACAGATACTGCCTGTCCTCGGTACCGTCCGGCAGACCGACATCCAGGTCGCTCCGTTGTTTACGCAGGGGGAAGTTCTTCTCGCCGTGAATGGAGAACGTAAAAATCCCCGGCTCCTCTTTAAAAATAAAGGCGGTGCCGTCACCCTGTTGGGAGTCATCAGAGGTTGAATTTCCCGCCTAGGATTAATTAAGTACCATTTATTATTAAAAGTTACTGTTTACACTGATTGTGAGGTAAAATTTAAATCTCAGGAGACGCACTGTCAATACAACTAAATGACTCACTCAACCAAACAAAAAACCAAGATGGAGTCACCTGATGGACATCCAGGTCCACGATTAGCACCTTCCTACTGGAGGAGGGGGATGAGAAGGAGGAGGTGGGGGAAGAGGAGTTCCTCAGGTACCGTGCGGTGACCGCGAGGTCGTTGAGGAGACAGAAGCCCGAGCCGTGGTCGGGGTAGGCGTGGTGCGTGCCCCCCGCGGTGCTGCACGCCAAGCCGCGCTCCAACGCCACCTCCGCCGCCAGCAACGTACCGCCTACAGAGATAAAGAGAGACAAGGAGATTAAGACAGACGGAGACGAGCGAAAGACAGACATGGAGAGAGCGAGACGGGAGAAAGAACCAGAGTAAAATAGACTCCCGACGTTCACTCATTCATATCAGACGGCGTTCTCACCGGTTTCATAGCGACATCGTCTCACTAAATCTTTACTCCAGGGAAACCCGGTTCGTCTCTGTGCTTCCTCTTCTACTTTACCGTTCACAAAGTGGTTTACGTATTCCGCCGTGTGTACACCGCACAGTATTTCCTCAGACACTGGCTCAGGGAGCCAAACCTAGGAGAAAGATTTGATATTTCAGATTCAGATTTCTTTATTGATCCCTGGGGAAATTGTTGCCGTTACAATTGCTCAGCTCAAAATAATAGAAGAAAAGAATCGAAAAACAAATACAAAACACAGTATAATATAAAAGGCAATACAAATATAGGAAAATGTGCATATGTACAAAGATTCAAGGCAAGTCAATCAGTAAGATCAGTTATCACCTGCTGTTCTGAGATGACTTGGTCTTGGAGGAGGTAGTGCAGGACCCGGGGAAACTTCCCCATAGGGAACCTGTGGTCCGGTGGCAGGTCACACACATACCCGCTGTGGTGGACTACCGGTAGGCCCCTGGAGTCAGGACTCACCTGGGCAGTGCAGGTGTGTAGTTTAATGTAGTTCATAGTTATTACTCTCAGACTTATTAATCCTGGAGGGGAAATTCAGGTGTTAGAACAGCAAATTACAGAAACAACGCAGGTCAAGGCAGAATCAAATTACAATAACAGATATATAACATACATATATCTCAATAACAATACATAATATAACACAACAATTCAGTGAACAGAGTATACAGTTGGCTATCGGGATAGGGAGAGCAATAGAATAAAATTGAATATGCATGTATTGTCTCAACAACGCAATGTATTGCTGTGTTCGCCTGTTTGGTAAAATGACAATTTATCGTCACAAAACTAATAATACTATGTTACTGAGTCTTACTTTCTCTGCGTGGAAGCCTCTGCATGTGAGCGCAACCCCAACCAAAGGGCCCAGCGTAGACGTGAGAGGATGAGAGAAGATGTGCTTCATGTAAGTCGTCTTCATGTCTCCAGATCTCTGCAGATGTTTTATTTGTTGACAGCATGGGGCCCCACGGTCCTCTTCTTCTGCTTGTTTACAGCTCTACTCTAACTCTTCATGTCTGCAGATGTTTGTTGACAGCAGACAGCATGGGGCCCCACGGTCCTCTTCTTCTGTTTGTTTACAGCTCTACTCCAACGCCGACTCTAAAGTACCGCGACATCACCGCCCCCTGGCGTCAGGGAGTGGTCAACACAAGGCCCTGTGGTGGACCATTATTACAATAAAATTTATTTTTAATTAAATTAAATTAAATTATCACAATAGTATCACAAATGTCAATAGTTGTTCATAGTAAGTTTTTTTATATGCACAAATGTGTTTTTTTTTTTTTTTCGAGTTTTAAGCCCACGTTTAAAATGTTTAACGGCTCGTGGTTGTCGTGACTCGTACTCAGCGCGCGGTTGCGGTTGTGGAGAGAGAGAGAGACAGGCCTCGCGCAGCTCAATCACGCTGTCACACAAAAGTTGATTGATGTTCTCGCGAGAAGACTGACGGCGTCTTCCCAGTAAGACGCCTCCGCGTTAACCGAGATGAGAGACGGAGAGGGTGAGTAAGGTAAGCCAAGACGCTCCTCCAGAGAGCTGCTTGTGGCTCTTTTCTAATGTTTACTGAATTGAAATCGGGTGTTTTATTTCTAGTTTGCACATTTCTCTCTAATATTGTTGGTGCAGTAAAAAAAACTAAAAAAACTGTAGGCCTAAAATTGTACTACATCAATATATTAAATGCATATATAGAATAGGCCTATAAAAACGTACACAAATGTTAAATATAGGCGCAGGTGTGCAAAGGTATTTCGTTGACGGTTTGATAAAGTTAGGTTGTTTTGAATAATCACAACAAACGCTGAGAGATTAATGGTTTTTCTTTCTTCCCGCTTAAATATTTATAATATTATAATTCGGTAAATTAAATAAATTAAATCTGAAATATGCGCCTCAGGTGCGGAGAGGTAATCCTGTTTTTTTAAAAGCAGAGTAGAAATCAGACAAAATCGATTTGGCGTTAAATTATTTTTAAAAACAGCTACTGTACTGAACTGTCACTGAACTATTCCTGTGTTTATAATATAGGTTATCAGGCAGCGTGTGTGTGTGTGTCTATAGTCGTCTTGGATTGTGTATTTTGTAGGAGAAGGCAGAAATTGTGTCATAAACCATTTATATAGCTTTTCTCTGTGTTCATGTGTTTTGTGTGACACTGTGTGTGTGCGTTTGTGTGTGTGTGTGTGTGT
>OOFB01015530.1:29337-43071 GCA_900323305.1 Trachyrincus murrayi | reverse complement strand
TAAATGACGACGAATGCCAGAATACGAACGTGGAATCTTCTGATATCCTTAGGGGTGAAGTCCTTCAGCGGCGTGCAGCGTCAGGCTGAGAAAATAATGGAAGCACCTCTCTCCCAGGTAATCACCTGGTTCCAATTTAAAGCGCAACCAGCCACGCCAACCAATCAGCTAGTGCTCTTGCAGCCTCCCAGATCAGTATGTGTTTTCCCTAACTGACTTCATAACACCCAGGCATGCATCTTCAGCACCAGTCACTCCTTCAATTCTGGTGGACCAATTACCCAGTTACTGATGAACCCAATTACTCTAGTAAACTCACTAGTACGTTCCCAGTAAATTCCTTAGTTTAAAAAAAGAAAAGAAAAAGGGTACTTCGGTTAAACTATTCTCTAGGTACAAATTGCCAATTCCACCAATGGCTATACCAGCAGTTCCTGGCTGCCGTCTTGGATTTAATCAGATTTACTGAACCATTTATCAGTGGTCTGAGGAAGAGTTTACCTTTCGTGGAGGAGGAGCTGGTCAGCCAGATGACCGGCCACCTGCATCACCTCCGTCTTCTGAAAGTCAACACTTTTGCGGTTCATAGGGATATGCAAATATATGCTTATACTTATTTAGCTTTTTTATTCCATCAATACAACAGAATATACATTTATTCCAGCTTTATTCCATTTCTATAATTTGCTTGCGTGTAATCTTACAAGGGACCTCCCACCGATTTGATATTTTAATGGTCTAAGTTGCCTAACAAAAGCCTACAAATGAAAAAATATATATAAATGCATAGTGTGGATCAAAATACGGTTATTTTCATTCCCCGGCAAATGGCTTTTTCCTGGGTCTTGTTAGCCTGAAGAGCTACACAAGATGCTTGCTTACAATGCTTACAAATGGACAAGGAATGACTAATATATTTATATATTACAATATTTATTGGAGCTAGAATACACCGAAGAGGAAATCTTAACAGCGGAAACGGCAGCAGGGAAAAGTGCATGTTAAAAATCAAGTAAGTCAAGTAAAAGTATCGTTGCACGGACGTGTGACAGTTTTACGGCCATGTTTATAATAATGTTACCATTACTAAACCACTATTTTACATGTGCACTTCCAGCGTCTCATTTAATGAATAAAGTAGCAATGCTTGTATACATGTAGCACGAAGTACAGTCGCCAGTGTTTACAGGGGCAACAATTTACTTTTCACTGCTTTCTTTCACAACCATCAACATGTCTGCGATTTCTGTGCATGCTACGCAACCACGGAAAATAATTTGATCAAACTTTATCGAATGTTCGTTATATTTCTATCACGAATTATATTAATTATTATAATTATATGTATTGTTATCGTTTTATCGCCCAGCCCTATTCATTCTAAACCAAATTTCACTGAGCCAAGAAGGAAATTAAGATTTGCATTTCAGTATCTTGCCCTTCCACAGCAGTTAGACTGTACCTCTCCTGGACTTCTGTCTACCTACAGCTCCCAGCGTCCATCCTGGATATCAAAATACATTTGATTTACAACAGCTCTGCTTGGAAGTTGCCATTACCTTCCAGGAGGGGGGCGTTCAATGGAGTCATCATCAGGACCACCAGTCGATCCAGAGAACCCTCCATCAACTGTACATATACAAGAATAAAAGTTTACCATAAAAGTTAATACCCAATAACCAATTAATACCCGTAGTAAGTGGGAAACTACTTGCCTTTGTGCAAACCTTCAAATGGACTCCTGGTTAAATACTTTCTAGATCTAGGGAAGATATTTAGGGTTGCCAAACCCAAATCTAAAAAGACAAGCATGCGTGCACCAAAATAATTAACTACAAATTCAAACTTCATAGCAGAAGTGTGCTGAAGCAATCCAGCTACCGAACTGAATGCAAAGCTCAGTTTCATTTGAATAAACGAGTTCCAACAAAAACCTTCCTGCAAACCAGTCAACAGTGTGTTGACAGTGGCCAGTACAAACAACCCCACCAGAAGCAAATCAAATACAGCATGAAGCCACATTTGCACAGAGAATGAAGCCACATTACACATAACATGTAAAAAGTGCAAGCAGCAGTATAGAGCAGCTTCAAATGTGTTGAAAGTTGAAAAAGGAAAGACTAGATACGAAATGGGAGAGTGTTACAAGTAGTGTGCGTGTGTAAATCTGCAAGTACAGCATCTAATCCAAGACTAAAATCCTAGATTCAATGCATGCCAACATTCTACCAAGCCCAATCCTTCACATGCCCAGTCTAGTCAGTCTTCAGTCAGTCTTCCATCCCTGAAAGCTTCCACAAGGTCTAATGGGGAAAACGATGGATGGATCAAGAACAGACCACGTCCTTTACTTTGTTTACTTCACTTGTTTCACTTCACTTGTTTCATTCTGCCGGGCTTCAACCAGAAGGGTATCTTGGCAAAAACACGATCGTGATGTTTGTAAACCAAACAAGCCATTGATGAATTGTGTAGTACACTCCAGTACCAATTGACAGGGGCCCATACAAAAAGGACCCCGCCAGAGGTAAATCAAACGCAGCATGATAATGATCCCACGCAGGATGTCCTGGTGTTTGTAAACCAAGCAATTGACGAATTGTGAACAACACTCAAATAACCTTGTGTTGCGATGTTTCTACTTACCCCTTCAACTGCCTTTTTTTTTAAAATACAGCTGTGGGATGCTGATAAACTTGTCAGATATAGATTCACATTTTTTTCCCGTAGATAACTTTCTGCTTGATCTCACACAGTTGCCCACAGTTCTTTCACCATAGTCTACAGTGCTCCCGGCCTTTTTCCTATTCCGTTGCCACGGTTACCAGAGCACACATTTCCCAGTGTACACAACGAGGTAGTAGTCAGTGATATAGGGGCCCCCACTACCCCCACTACAAAACCCCGTAGACTCAACACTGCGCTCAACACAGGCTACAATCAGCAAAGCCACGCTGACTAAGTTGTAACAGCAGTACACATTTAGGTTTTAAGGGGAAAGAACAGGGCTTCAGCTGGCATGGGTCTGTTGTGTACGAGGAGAATCTAATATGTGCAACGCACTCTTTTTTTTTTTTAAAGAGTTAAATTGCGACGCAAAAAAAAAATCTAAACTAGATAGCAAGCCTGCTAAACTACGCTAAACGCAACCTCGCAGTACGAGAACCCGAGGCCCACGTGGTCGCCTTAACTAAGGTGCGGTTGACAGGTGGATTTAATGAATTAAGAGTAAATAAAATGATCATTTGATCTCGTTTGGTTTCTTTATTTGAGTTACGTACGCCATCAACGTTAACAGTATGTTAGAGTAGCCTAAATGGACCCTAGCCTATATTCTCTAATAACCGAATTTGTTCAGATGACTCTCCCTTACCTCCCACATATGCAATCAATGTCATACACGTTTATTTGTAGGCCTAATTAAACTGAAGCGTATTTACTTAATTTATTTATTATATTTAGAGTCATATAGACTGTGCCTCATTGCAAGCCTACAATATAATCAAGCCATACAAACATGCCAAATAGATAGGCCTACTACTTAACGTCATTGCTGAAACATTTGGTGAACGTATAGGCCTATATCGAAATCATTACTGAAAACATTTATGGGGAAAACACAGACCCACTGTATTGTAGTATGCTTTGGACGAAAGGGATGTGTTACAAGGCTCGGTGTGAGAACGATTTAACAAGGCACAAAAATAGGAGATTTCACTTTTTTTTTTTACCTTTGCCTCTCATCAGGCATGCTCCATCCATGATGGAGTCAGTGTAGCCTAACCTAACCCTAACGGGCATGAATTTCAGCTCATTCTCACTTTGTTTAAGGTAGGCCGAATTCAGTCACACCTTGTCAGATCCAAACCATGTCTTGTATACGTGTTATAATTTCATTCATGCAAAAGACTTCTATCCTGTTTTGATTCCATTTTAAAAGTACCGTCTATACATAATAAAACACATGCACATTTAACATGATTCAAGGTCTTCAATTCTTGACTAGCAAGTCTGAGCAACCTGCATGACATTTAAGTCCTAAAGAGCAATTATGTGGAATGGTACGAGACCCAAGAGAGACTTGCTTATTTTACTTTCTTTTTTAAGGTTTACGTTCTTTATTGCAGAAATCAATTTTTACCCCTAAAATCACACTTGGTTTGCATACATCTCAAGACTCAGTTTTGACAATGCTGCAATGTGTCACAGGCAGGATTAAAACAGCGTAACAATCAGATGAGCAGGCAGCAGTGAACCCAACGGTGAACAAGACATTGCTGTTCAAAGTTCTGATATACATTTCCTTTTAATTTGAGTAAGAGCTTTTTTGTCCTCCCTCCATCATCTTGATTGTCACACCGTGTCGTTCACGTAGTCGAGGCTCTCCCAATTCAACTGGCTGATGTTTCATCCGTCTGGTCTCCTTAGACAACAAGTGGCCAAAACACAGTCCACATGTATGGGAAGAACCCATTACTTATGAATGGCAACACTGCCAGAAACCCATAATGTAATAAATAAGTGATTAATCCAAGAAGAGAACAAAATATCCAATGTATATTTAATGGATTTTCCTGTAGTGGCATTTGTGGACAACATGATTCTATAATTTTTTTGTCTTTTTTTTTTAATCAAAGGCTTGTTTAACTGGGGTTAACATTTACAACAAAGATATTGCCTTGACCATTAATTAGGCATATATAAACATACACTCACTACTTAATAGATTTTCAGTGTGTCCTTGTGCTAAACACAAAAGGTTTTAAACAAAATACTCCATTTCTTTTTCATTGCATAAATGACCTATTAAAAAAAACCAAACCATACAAAAAAAGCAAATCATGTTAATTAGATGCACTGCAAGAACTAAAGTGCTCAATGAGATTTTAGTTAATCTCCCACATAAGCTGCCATTTTCATGACGCCGGCACACAAGAGAGACGACTCTTGATGAAAAAAAAACCTAAGACAAATAATACATAGTAAATATCCTCTGTAGCTAGTAGCATTGGATCTTTCCCCCCCACTGGAATATAGCGAGGATCCCCCCATTCACTGTTCTGGGGGGATCACGACCGCGGGGGGTCGTCAACCGCCGTCCGCTTGCTAGTAACGGGATTTTCCAGAAGCGACGAAGATTTCGTGTCGAGTCTGCAGGGTCTTAACTGACCTTTCCTAATAATGACAACAGACTATAATGCAGTTAAGACCCGACCGGTCCGTGGGGGTGGATGGAACTTGACGCGACTTAATTCGTTTTGCCATATATTTTGGCTAAACCGAGGACAGAGTCAACAGTGATCGGGGGTCAGTCTTGGTGGTCCATGGGTGGAGAAGAAGAAGGGGGGGGGGGGGGGTTGGGGATGTGGAGAAAGGACCTTTCAGACCTAGCTGCTGCCTGGATGTTTGAGGCAGGCCTCGGTGACGCCCTGAGAGGCCAGCTCCGAGAGCACGTTGTCCAGGTAGTTGGGGTCCGGGTAGCCGTGGCCCGACAGGTTGGACATCATCTCTGTCTTGTGGTGGATCTCGTTCCACACCACCGTGTCGGGCTCGCCCGTGGTGCTGGACGTGCCCACCGTGAAGATGAGGCGCCGCATCCACGCCACCTTCAGCAGCTCCAGCACCTGGTGTTTTAAAACAAACAGAATGCTTCAAAAAATTTAACACAAAGTTGCACATTTGGAAAAAAAACAAAAACCTGCAAAGTTTTTAATCATAACCACCAGTGCTTGGAAGAGAAAATGACTTCACCGTTGTGAGAGCAAAGTGGATCCGTGCTCCTGTGAGAGGTTTAGCGGCTCTGTGTGTTTGTCAAGCTCGCTAGATTGAATTTAAGAGAACGGCGCATTTAGGAGCAGCTCGCCGACCTCGAGAGGCAAAGTCACTTCCCATCACGTCCCGGGAGAACGTCTACACCTCTATATCATCTGTTGTGGTGGGGTTAACGGCACCCAGGGAGGCTAGGCTGTGACTTCAGTGTTCTCAAATCTCAACAAACAACAATGCAGGGGGAAACCAAAAAACAAGAAGGTATGAAACAATCTATCTGATCTTATCTCGGTAGTGAATCTCATTTAGTTCAGAGACGTAGTGAGCGGACAGACGGAAGTGGACACAAGATGCCGGGGGGGGGGGGGGGGGGGGGGGGGGGGGGGGGGGGGGGGGGGGGGGGGGGGGGGGGGGGACGACCTCAGGGGTCAGGGCTGCCACAATTGCTCATGCGGCCCAAAGTGAAAAACCCAAAACAAAAAGCGCTTCCCATCATGGTGGGTGATGTCTGCCAGAATGCAGCGGAGGGCCGCGGCTTGGGAGGGGTCCACAGTGCTCAGCTCTGATTGAAAGGCCAATTAGTCGAATAAGGGGCCCCGCAGTGTAATACAACTCCATCGCCTACGCTGCATGCAACACAAAAACTAAAAAGGGGAAGACAAAAAACGGCCTCGTTAGGTGGTCCGGTACGGTGGCCCGTGGCGTTTGTTTTTTGTGGGGCCCAAAACAACAACGGGGGGGACGAGAGCAGAAGCTTTGTCTTGGAAGGCCATTAAGCCTCCGTGAGGACGCACCGTGCACCGTCTTGCCGCGCTTTGTTGTCGCCGGCTCATTATTAACCAGGGAACCAACGGCGGTGGTTACAGGCTGCTCCGCCAGAACATTTACATGCAGTCGTTTACCCAGATGTTCATACGACTTAGGCTGGGAACAATCAAAGCATAAGGAGGAACATTTATGGAGATTATGAAAAACACTGTGTACTTTATAACCTATTTAATACAAGCATATATCATCATCATCATCATCAATATATATATATATATATATATATATATATATATATATATATATAATCATTCTCATAAAAAATATTGCTGTTTGTGTGCATGTAGAAAAACAAAGGTATTTTAGGAGGCATTCATTTTGGGGTTCGCATAGTTCTTGATCAGATGCTTCAAATGCCGCATCATGTTATGGGTGCGGTAGTGAATCCTTTTTGGTACTCAGGCCATGCTGTTTGGAGCTCTACTCCCGGGGTTCCTACAGTGCAGGCTTCCTAAGAGACCTTCCAGACAGACAGAAAGCCGCGTGAGCTGAGCGTGCCGCTGGGGGGACGGATCGAAGATAGGCACGCTGTAGACTGTGAACAGAGGAGGAGTACAGCACACATACGGTTGCCTAGGCGTCGAAAAATGACCAGGATCTTTTTTGGGAGTCGAGTACACACCTGGAGAGCCATTTTCCGCACAACTACGCTGAGAGACCACAGCCATAGAAATGAATGGAGTTCAGGGCTATACCTCTACACACGGTGCGTCCTATTTCAATGGAGAGCAATGGTCTGTATTTATAAGCTTAACAATACACACAGCGTTTTTTTATAAAAGGCACACTTAAAGGTACTCTGTAAGAATCAGAAATGCCTTCTCATGACTGACCCTTTTGGTCGTAAAAGAATAACCTGCATTTATAAAGATGAGCTTGGGAACCACCAGTGCTTGGAAGAGAAAATGACTTCATCATTTTCAGACGAATGAAGTTGATCAGCAACTCTCAAAGTGAGAGTAAAGTGGATCCGTGTCCCTCTCTATGTAGCCCACGGCGGACTGTTCCTGATCGCATCCTGCATTGACATTCTTCTCAGTCACCTGGGGAAGAGTTTTTCCTAACATATCCCACTAATGCACAAGCATTACAATCACCAAACGTACGCTTTCGACCAGCACGTCCGACCCCATGTACTGAAGTTTTTCCCCATAGATCTGAAGGCAGGCAGGTGTAACTTGAGTCAGTTACTGTTCCTACTGAATCACAAGCCGGATGGGCCGTCTTGTGACCGGTGCTCCTGCCATCCGTACCCCAATAATGTCTCCTCTTTCAAAGTCGCTTTGATACCTAACCTCTTTTCCTTTACCTTTTGTCAGTCTTGTCTGTGTGTGGTGGCAGTCATACAAAATGTACCATGTGTGCAGGAAAAACAAAACCATGTTTTCCAACAGTGTAAACTGTATTCTTGTAGTTCTTTTGGTAAACAAGAGGAAAAAAAGGCCTAATTCACATGATTCTAATGATTAATTACCATAAGTTAAACAGGCTTTAAGGATGCTGTAGTCAGGGCTTCGACAACAACAACAGCAGACGGTGAGAGGTAATTGAACATTCATACTTAGTTACGCCTTTCTGCAACCGTGAGCAATTCCATTCACCCCCCCCCACTCACCCGTCTCAACAGTTTTATTGATATATTGCTGTAGGTTTAGGCTGGGCAAAGACGTTTTTGCAGCGTGTGTGTGTGTGTGTGTGTGTGTGGGGGGGGAAAAGAGTCATCAACCCACCCAAAGAAAATAAAGTACAGAAAACTGAGAACTGTGCCCTTGAGAGAAGTGATATTCTTCCACTCAAAGATAATGACGATGGAACAGTACAGAAATCATTTGGTAATCCAACTGATTATAACCGTAATACAACCTTGTGAAGAGGTATACTATGAGACATAAATAATTGATTGTGGGCCATTATGCAACCTAGACAATATACACCTACACGGGTGCAGAGATCTCGCTAAACCATTTGCCAACATCAATTAGCCCCATCCCCGGTCCACAGTCTACCTGGGAACATCCTAGAGCAGGGGTCTTCAACCTTTTTCAGCCCAAGGACCCCTTGGTGAATAGAGAGATGGAGCAGGGACCCCCTATTAGATATTTTATAAAATTGTGTGTTGCGTTTTAGGCCTGGCCTATAATAACATATTCATAATGCCTTATTAACCATTTTTTTGGACTTCATTGTTTTTGTCAAAAGATTTGCTTATTATTACCTATTATTGGTTGGAGTGTACTCAATATTTAATTTTTTGTGTAAAATATATATTTCAAAATTTCACAAAAATTTGTTTGACATCCAAAAATAATTGGCGGACCCCCTGCAGTACCTCCGCGGACCCCCTAGGGGTCGCGGACCCCCGGTTGAATATCCCTGTCCTAGAGCCTAACCCCTACCTGCTCCTTAGTGACATGTATCTGTATTCACTGTGGGTCGATTTGGATAAAGTATCTCATAGGATATTTGGGCTTTGAGAAAACGTGCCTAACCAGGGGTTCCAAAAACGTTTTCATGCCATGATTGACGAGCGGAGGCACGAATATTCTGCGTATTAAAATAAGCAATATATTCTCATTATCATGTCAAAAAAGTGAGATAATTAACATTTCTCTGTGAATATTGTTTAATATACATTTTAGAATTTGGATTGTGGCCCACGGTTTAAAAACCACTGTAGTAAACGCGCGTACGAGTCAAAATGGTGGCCTACTCTAATCAAAGACACCGTGGCTCTTGACGGCTTACCTTCCTGCCCTTGTCGTTGTCCGGGAGGAAGCAGAAACGCGGGAATCCCCTGCAGGTGTACGGCTGCCCGGGGTTGGGGTGCTCAGGGCCCTGGGGTGGGGGTGGATAGGTAGACATGCATTAGCTGCATTTCTTGGAAAGACGGGAGGCAGAGTGGATACGCTTCCACGTCAGCCAATTATATCATGTACACCAGCTGGCACCACACGCACACACATTATCGTGGCTCGCATAATAAATCTTTGTTGTTTTCTCAACACAAAGTGCATCTGCGAGGTGTCAAAATCCATATGCTCAGAAAGCTCTGCTCTAATGCATTAATGCATACATATTGACGAGATTACCACAGAGATTAGAGAGATTAATGAAAAGGCAAAAACCTGGCTATTACGGTTTACCGTACACATAGGACTAGCCATCATTAAGATGCCTGTTAAAGAGATTATACTCAGCGATTATATTACAGACATTGCCATATCCAAGGTTACTTTTGATCGTATGAGCAGGAAATGTGTTGAGTAACATTGGAAGGTAATTTCAGCCATAGAGATGGGTTGTTTACATTGCAACTAGAACTAGCTACCTCTTACACATAATTTCCCATATTGTGTAATTTTCTGTATGTGCCCGATAAAAGTAGAATTGAAAGGCGTGCGATATAGCCAGTGTATATATTACTATTCTATCGGTCAAAAAAACGGCATTGAATTTTAAAATGTTCAAGTGACATGCATAATAAACTGTTCAGTCACAAATATGTGGCCATGTGCTATGGATTTTAAAACAAGACCATGGTTAACGCTTAAGAAGTAATTCTACGCCTAATATAATGCATTACAGAGAAAAAGAAAGAACAATTGTTTTCCTATTTAAAACAACAATTCTCAATATGACCATTTGAACAGCAACAACACCAATTCTTCCAAAGTGTAACATAATTTTAACCTTTAGATGGCAGCAAACTCACTGAAACAGCCCAGTGTGCAGTTGCTCTTTAAAAGAGAACCAAACCCCAACACCACTCGTAGATTGGTTTCTCCTTTAAACATAATACTCCGGGTGCCGATATTACGAGAGATGATAAATGGGGAGAAGAGAAAGCTTGGACACCTGAATGCCCGGCAGAATGCTGTAGATGATCTGGATGGTTCCGCAGTCGGGGTGGCCTGGCAGTGACTGGCCAATGCTGTAGATCTCCATCTTGCCCTTGGGCTGTGTGCCCGTCTTCTCTCCATAAATAGTCTTACACGAGGGACACTGGAGGCTCCCATCCTAAGGGGTGGGACATGGGAGGGGGAAATAAGTACTATGTAAGAAGATAGGATGCAACTTTTCTGCCATCTTGGTCAGGTCTTCCTTGTAAGACCTGTTAATATTAATAAGTAAGTCATATTTTATTCATCCCCAAAGGGGAAATTCGGTTACCCAAAGGGGAAATTCGGTTGCCACACCAGCATAGTGAGAGAAAAATAGAGAAATAAATAAATAAGTAATAATAATATTCAAAAGTTGACCACTTCAACCAGCTGAGAGACAGAGGGAGAGAGAGAGGGAGGTCTGGTCTGCTGCCATGCACAGCTGGCATGCTTAAAACTTGTTTATATTTTGTTGGGGTAATCCTTTGACACGGTTCTGGGCACACTGACTGGCAAGTTTGGAGTGTGCTGGCACAGGTTCTGTGGGCCAAACATTGGATCCGGAAATACTTTAAAGCTACTTTCAGCAAGTTCTGTATGTTTTACAAAATAAAGTCTTTCATTTAATCTTTAGCTAAATAAGTTAAACACCCTAAGCACTAAGTTAGAAAAAACAAAACTCCCAAAAACACATTTAAAAAAGACAAACAAAGAGACAAAGCGACGTCCAGAAAAGCGAACAGCAGACAAAAAAAAAAGTTTCCTTCCTAGCCGCAATGTGGTGGTCACATTGTTAGTCTACCTAATCTGGGATCCAGCACTCCTACTATGTTATAGCAGAACTTCTGGGGGGGAGACGGCACAGAGCCTGGGCAGGAAACCAAAAAGTGAAAGGAGCGGAGTTACACGTTGTTTCCTGTTTCGTTAGGGAGATATTCTACCGAAGAGAAACTATTTTTGCGTGAGAGGAAGAAGCTTTCACAGGGGGAGTTTACTGATGCTGGCCGAGTTTGTGTTTGCTGTTAGCCAATTACGCGCTTAGAGATCCCCGCCTGAAGCAACATGATTGGTTGAAACAAATATGAAGCGAAAGAAAGTGAAACGCCCCGTTGACGCAGATTTAAGCTAGTCTCCTATCAGACTTTTGATTATTAATCTTAAGTCTGATTTGTGAGACTAAAGTCTACCCATTGTGATTACGTCATAGTAGTAATAATCCATACACATGAAATCCTATAAAAATAAACTCATACAAATGGCAGCTCCTTCCACACCTTGGTTCCATTGTTGTACATGGCCAGCATGCAGAGCATGTGCAAGGCGTGTCCACACGTGATGAACTTGCCGACGGTCTCGGGCAGGATGCATGGGCCGCCGCTCTCTGATGACACCGCCTCGTAGCTGGAGGGGCTGGACAGATGGTCCATGCAGATAATGCAGTCCTGTATGGGGAGGGGTGGGGAGGTGTGAGTGAGTTTTGGTTTTGTTACAGACCAGTCAGGTCGGTGAAGTCACATTTCCCATTTAGTCCCCAGAGTCCCATTCATTTCCAAATAAACGCAGGAAGTAAAAGTGCAGTTATCTAAAACAAAACAACCCAGAGTGTGAACAGAATCCAATGCTAAATAAGAGCAGTAATATGACAACTGTATAGAGAGAGTGAGCGACTTCTCACTCTTTGTCTTGCAGGTCTTTTGACAAAAGTCAGAATGAGGTGAAGAGGTTTACCTCGTCGGGGGCCATGGGCAGCGGCTCCATGTATCGCTGGATGACGTCTTCGGGTCTGGAGGCTGAGGGAGGAACACAGGAGTGGGGGGGTAAAAGAGATAGAATCAGCAGGGTACAGAACGGAGTGGAGCAGTACACCCTCACCCCAGTAAAGGCAGTGTTCAGTGAGACATCCAGCGGGTGGAAAAATACAAAAAGAAACCCAAATGTGTAGATGAGAGATTCTGCCGGGATGGGATGGGGTGGGTTAGTGATGGGATCTTCCTTCACGTATGGACGTGACGTGCCAATGTGTTGTATTTGCGAGACAAGGGGTAGAATGTAAAGAAACAAAAGCTGCTATCACCTTTCAGGCCAACGCTGCTTATGGGAGAAACTGCGTGGCTGTGGTCAAGTGTTGTGAGAAGAATAAGAATCCAGGGCTGATTGGCTAACTGTATGTTGGAACTGAGTAGGGGCCTCCAAGCAGAAGTAGAGCATGCAGGGAAGGCTGAGTCAAGCACATGCTGGGAGAACTAATGCGTGACATCTATGGTTACAGGGGGCAATGATGTGTGAGTCATGCCATTGTCAAGTTGCCCCCTAGTGCTAGATCTCTTACTACGTTGATTCTCACACTCTGCCTCCCTCAGGCTCTCGCTCTCTTCACACAAGCAAGTGTGAATCGACTTTAAAATCCCCCAGGGATTTAAAAAAAAAAAATCAGTGATTTGATCCCCACTAGTTTAATGAGGTCTGCAGTTCACACACACTGTTTACACACAGCATGCACACTTGGAGTATGATGAATTATTTATACATAGCTAAGGAGATGTGCAGATGTTCTTAAAAAGGACATTGACAAATAAAATACAAATTTGTGCTTATGAATATGCAGAGACGAGGAAATACAAAGTCATCCAATCATGATTGACAAATTACTTAAATGTTAAGACGTGTACAGAAACTTGTATTTGAACACATTTCCCTTGCTTATGTGTTGCCTGTTTTTAACCAGACGGGAAATTACCACCCTTGAACAAAGTACTCCTTCCCAGCCTATTTAACCTCAGAGAGCGCTACTACTCTCTAAACAGTGTTGTGTTTGTGTTCATTTGGCGATTCTCTGTGAAGGCCTTGAGAGTGGCAGACAATTACAGGCCATCCTATTAGTCTAGACAACTAGAGCTTACGAACTGCATTAATCCAAGGCAAAAAGAGACAGAAATTCTATTGGCTGCTGTCGAACGGCGAACGCCAATAGCCGATAAATGTAAACAACACCTCCGCCAAAAAAGAAATAAAAGCCGGAACAAGTTTCCTGGGCTGCTGGACGACCTGCTCTCAAAGCGGGAATGCGCTACTATGACAGAGCTCAAAGTGGAGCAAAAGCAGACGGATGCAAATTGAAGCCATGGGAATGATGATGATGGTGATGGTGGTGACGATGATGGACGGCCCACCATAAGGCAAATGGCAGATCGGTGGAAGAGAATGCGGCGGACAGACGGGCAGGCGGTTGGATCTGCGGTGGTAATGGGAGGGTGGG
>OOFB01015530.1:6010-26989 GCA_900323305.1 Trachyrincus murrayi | reverse complement strand
AGGCTTCATGACCTACCACCGCTCCTGCCTCACACCGGAGGGGAGAGAGAGGGGGGGGGGGGGGGGGGGGGGGAAAAAAAGGGGGGGGGGGGTAAAAGAAAGGGGGGGGGGGGGGGGAGAGGGGGGGGGGGGGGGGGGGGGGGGGGGGGGGGGGGGGGGGGGGGGGGGGGGGGGGGGGGGGGGGGGGGGGGGGGGGGGGGGGGGGGGGGGGGGGGGGGGGGGTGACAGGGGCCACGCAGCGTCGAAGGGTGGAGGAGGGATTTGGGATGGATGGCCCGTGACCTATTTACCTGCTAGGGCGGAGGTCACGCCGGTGGAGCCGCTCAGCTGGACAGGGATGGCAGGAACACTGCAGAACAGGAAAAAGGGGGAAATGATCATCAGATCATCAGATGCACACACACACAAAAAGAACAACCCCTACCACGTCACGCAGAAATCCCTCCAAGTTCCAAGCAAGCACCGGCTTCGGTCAGCTTTAGTCCACTACCGTTTCAATTGTTTCACGGCTATCGTCTTCTGCATTCGTTCCTCATGTACCTGCATCATTTCAACACTCATAGTCTCATTCCCATGACACATTTAATGAGGGAAACAATTTACTCGCCCGGTGTAATTAATCCGACAAGCGGTATTATATTTCTTTGCTCTAAATCGGTTTCAAAGAACAGAAAACACCGTTGTGATGAAAACGCTGCCATGAATAACAAATCAAAGTAATCCTAGAGTTGGAACCGTGTTTGACACATTCCAACCCGGCGGCTCTTTTCCAGTGACAGACTGCGCCTTTCACGCTAGCGGTGTCCCTCGAACCATTAAGGCTACGGCTGCCCTTGGGGATCGTCCAAATCGATCCACTGCCAACAGTTCAAGCACTCCAGGTATCTCTTTCCCCATTGAAGATGTCACGTTAAGCCATCCCCATAAACCTTTGATTACATAGCAGCAGACAGGCTTACTGCTATGTTAGCCGTTTCATGAAAGCCTGGTGCTAAATTAGAAATGTGCAACAGATGAAGCATCTGTTATCTTGCCATGGTCCAAAAACCCCTTTTACAAGTTAAGCCAACGTGACAACGTGGAAATACATTGAGGTGTAGACTGTTTTAAACAGCTTGATCCTTCGCCCACGATAGACAGAAAGAGAGACAGACAGACAGAGCGAGAGGACAGGGACAGAGAGGTCTATCAAAGGATAATGCAATGTCTGCGCTGGGCAATCGGTTTTCTCTGGTCACATTCTATACATTGTTAAGCAGCTGTTATTTGTCTTCAATCTCAACCCATACGAAACAACAACAAAAAGATGTTTGCCTGAAAGTAACCCAAACGGTGACAATCAGACATCAATCAAAGGGCCCAGCAATACATGTGCAACGTTTCCCAGCTAGTACAGATTCTTCTGAATGGAACAGGACAAGCGCTATACAGGACAAGTTCCGTTGGTGTGCCCTAATGTAAAAGGCACACGCAGACTCATTCCCTTGTCATGTCCTTTTAAAGTTTCCCCTAACCCTCTACGCAGCTGCTGGAAGCAATAGCAGGGAATGCTTTTAGTATCAAAATGAAGCTTCTGATGAACGTTAGCCCAACCACTCTCTAAACAGGCATGTTTTAAGTTCACATTGCAGGCATTATGAGAGGCATTATGATGCACCAAGAGGGCACAGATGAATAATATGCCAGTCTAAAACATGAACAAAGCTAAGCACAACGATGGGAACGCTAACGCCACTGCTGCAATCACAACAGATGTTCTGTTTCATTGCTTATGCTTCAGTTCCCCTTGTGTTGCAGGGGGACTGTTAGCACTAGCATGTGGTGTGCTGATGTATTGTGGGTAAATATATCCATAACTTTATAAAAAAGGAACGTTCTGACGATGAGATCATGGTTGATACCAGCTTTTGGCTAAAGGCACTTTGTTCCTCAACTTCAACTGCTGTGACTTTTACAGTCATGTGCTGAAATACAATCTGGGCCATCATCCTCCGCTTGCCTGGCTCTGATTAACTGAGCTATATACTGTGGGAGGACATCATTACAACACACAGCTTACTTCTAAAGCATTCTATTCAACTATTCTAGTTGAGAGGAATGTGTTTTAAAACCGTATGTAAAATGTCTGTACTGGGGAAACGTCCCAATGATATATAATTGTTCATAACAATGAAAGTTGAGTAACAAGGAATGAGCTGAGTTAAGTAGGAGAGGGTAAAACACAAACCAACAAGGAAGTATAGTGACCCTTATCTGACCTATTATCTTGTATCCAAATTGTATTCATTTCTGGCATTAACATGCATTTCAGCAGAGCTCTCCAGTAATCACTTGATTACTGGAGAGTGAATAGATTCCCATTCCGCTCAATGTGCAAATGTGCGCTTACATTTCTACAATAGTTAATCTTCTTCGTGTTGTTTGGGGTAATGTGCTACAAAGTAACGCCTTACACGACTCATATTACCTTTTTTGTTGTAACGAGTAACATAACGTGTTAGTTTTTCAATTCAAGTAATCAGTTATTTAGTTACTTTGCAAATAAGCAATCCGTTACTGTTAAAATCCCTGATGCATACGCACCGTTTCTGTGTCTATCCTACTTCTTGGGTAGCTGTGTACTGCGCATGTGTAGCTCAGCTAGTGGGATGGCAGACAGGACAGCCTCTACGTCGCGGAAGTATTCACATTATTTTGAATTTGTGGGTGAAAGGGACAAGAACATCACATTGAAATGCAAATTACGGTGAAAATAAGTGTCTGTCAGCTGCGAACAACTCTTGTACTCCTGTCAGGTACACTTACTTTCATGTACTTCAAATATTACATTTTTCATATTGTGGCAGTTTCCCCTGCCACATGCCAACTACAGTGGCTTTTTAGGGCTCCTCCAACGGCAGGACACACGCAGATGATGATTAAACCGGTTTATTGTGAAGTTTGAAATAGTTTGAACAGGCAGAGCAGGTGGTACGTGCTGACATGCTAGCGCTCTTCCTGAGTGCATGTGTGCTGGTGGCTGGTTTAACCTGTGGGCCTTGATTGGCCAATGCCCCACAGGTGTAGCCTCACCCAGCAGCCCCAGAGTCTAGTCAGTCTGACTCAGGCCAGGTGAGGCTGCTTAAACCAGCCACCAACAACACACACTCCACACACATATATATTCAACTTTTTTCATTGCAAAGAAAAATGACATGTATGAACTTGTTAGGCTATATGCATTGAGCACAGGTACCCTCTTGATTTTATGTGTACTTGTAATCAAACATAATCGTTAAATAAAGAGCTGTAAAGGGAATATTGCGTCTGTCATTCCTGTTATCAGCCTGCAGAGTTACGGGGCATAGACGAGGCTATGCAATGACGTAGAGTCAATACATTCAAGAGTACACATACAGTAGGCTAAGCGCCCTCCGGACAATATAACCAACATGCGCAAGGAATAGCAAAAGGGTTTTCATGTGTGGTCACGCAAAAGTACGACAAGTTACAAGTACAAGTTACTTTTCTCAGTAGGTAACGCTGTAATGCAAAGAGTTACAGCGTTAAAGTTTAGAGTTTAAGTTACTTTTAAAAGTGACATTACCCAACACTGTTCATCTCATAGCCAAATTCAAAAAGCATTCACTCAAAATCGTAACGCCAAAACAATCTTAATGACCACAAAAGTGATGCCCTACCTCAATCCATTGGAACTTCCAGAGTTGCTTTGCATTGGCGCAGAAGCCTGAGCACCGGTGGACAACGGGGCCCAAGGGCTGCCCCAGGACAAGCCGCCAACGGACAGCGGCCTCCTCGGATAGGGAGAGTAGACCGAGGCGGGGTGCGCCGCCACGGCCCGGCCCGGTCCTTGGAGGCTGGGCCGGTTGAGCTGGCTAGAGGACATGGAGTGACGAGAGCGGCTCGGCATGGGCCCCGTGCTGCTGTGGCTCAAGCACTGGTGGCAGGAGCAGGCGGGCCCCGAGGGGACGGCCGGGTGTCCGGCGGAGGCCAGTGGGTACGGCAGGCTGCACTGGCGCCTCACCTGCCGCCTGAAGCCGCTAGACTTGTTCACCTGGGCCAGCGACGTGAGGTCCACGATGTAGTTGTAGCCGTGCAGGCCGAGGTCGGCCGTGCCCTGCCGCGCCTGGTAGCTGTGCTCCAGCAAGATGGACGTGCGCGTCTCGTACGGCGTCCATCCGCCCTCGTCGTTGGCCCACTCCCAGTAGACACCACTGCCCAGCCCAGAGGACTGGGGGAACAGGGAGCGCCGCACTGACCGGGTTTTTCCTGGGAGGAAAACAATAAAAATCTGGTTATTTGTGTGGTTTATGGATTGAAAAACAGCTTTGCGAAACGATAACCCGACATTATAGACTCCATTTCCCATAAGTGTCAATGTCTCTTTCTTACAAAGAGCAACTTGTGCATGTTTCATAGGAGAGCTTTATAGATAGTGTTTACTAAGTTATGCATACCTTTCAACCTCTGACTTGCACAAATATCCATTAGCAGTACATGCCTAACACCTATTTATCAAACAGAAACAAGATGGAAATTATTTTCCATCTTGCTTCATGGGTTAGCAAATATCTAAATATCAATATACACAAAAATATGAGTCTCGTGATTCTGTTGCTGAGCTGTCAATTTCGGTGACTTTTGACTGGGTTCACATTTTAAACATAGTTGATACCATGTTGTTTGGTTCTTTTAAAAACATGCAGTTATGGATTTGTGCTCTATAGCTGTTGCTGAAACAATGCCGATATCATGTATAACAGTCTAATCATCGAGGCGATTACTAACTATACCATAACAAGCCTTGACTAGGGCCTACTCATTAAAAGTTCTTACGATCATGCCCTGTATGGTAATTATGATTAACAATAAACTACAGTGGTAATTAGACAGTGTCTATATGTCTACAAAGCCCCCCTTAGGTGTCTGTTTGATTAGGCAACATTGACTGATCGGTGATCAGTTTCCTAGTACGATTAAGCAAGTAGCTCAACCACAGCATCCACAGTATTAGGTACTTACTGTGCACCTCATAGTGTGACCCTGCCTAGTTGAATACACAAGCACGGTATGCAAATGAGTGTCTGTAAACAATCGTCGTACCTGTGTCTTGCCGAAACTGCTTTAAGCTGGGTATGTCTATGAGATAGGGAGACAGCGTAGGGTCCGATTGTCCGAGGCAGATGCTTGTGGGGCTGGGGCCCCCTCCACTCGGGCCCTGCCTGGGGGTCAGACACCGCTCGATGTGTCCGCTCACCTGGCCGCTGTACGGCCGCCAGTGGCCAAGATCATCCTGCCATTCCCACACCGCTATCATGGGCTGGGACTGTCCCCCCGTCCCAGAGGGCGAAGCCGAGGGCCCACTTCGGGACCCGTTTACCCGAACGCAGGATCCAGAAACAACCGCCATATTCACACTTGCTTACTTAAACGTTTGATAACAAGAACTCAATCAAATAGTGAGCTAGCGAGCTAGTTGCCTCCGTTGCCACGACAAAGCCTAGCTATGATAGCTGCTAGCTAGCACAGCTAGCTCGGTTCGTTAAAAATAGCCATTCTAAATTCATTTGCATGCGTCTGTGGCGATGGCAATACCCACAACAAACAACAAACGGACACAACAGACATCCAAAGGCATGTTGACTAATGACCGAAATACGTTTGCAGGCAGCCGAGCTGTAATAAGGCTGGAAGTTGCCCGGTTGTTGCCAATGTTCCTCTTCCTGCTCTTGTTATTCTTCTTCGTTTTCCTTTCCTGTCCCCTCCTTCTCCTTCTCCTTCTTCTTCACTGGATTGGCTGCATGCATATTGCTGCCCTCGACTGGAAATGAAACGGTATGACGCGCCTCTGTATTACTAGTTCTTCCCTACAGTACAGTAGTCTTGTCTGCATGTCACCTAAAATAAATTAAATAGACACTATAATAATCTGAATGCATTGCTTATTGGTAAGATTATCATATTATAATGCAATGCAATCACTGTGCAGTCCATGCATGATATTAAATGAAGACAACTTTGTATTTATTCTTTAAGGAATACATCATGAATAATAACAATAATACTAATATTATTATTGTTATTATTAATTATTCATTATGTATTCCTTAGAATCAGACTCTGATGTCTTGGAGAAAACTTAAATTGGTAAATTCAAGTCTAAGTTAGATTTAATTTAGTCAATAAGTTAGAAATCGACACATTGTTGTTTAAAAACAACAGTCTGACGAGATATATCTATATATATTTATAGATATATTTATAGAACATCTGTACATTGTGAAATTGTACATTACCTCTTATCAACTGGAGGCATTTACATAATATAATACACAGTTTGTTTACCAACTGTATTACATTATGCCCCATATGATCTCAAATTATATACATATTGAAAATTAACTCATAGGGACAAATGTACTTATGAGCCAGCTCACACAGTCTTAAACACATTCTCAACATGCTCTGGAGGTTAATGTAGGTTGCAAGCTGTGCTGTGTGTTTATATATCCTGATATCAGTGGAGAAAAAATAAGTAAAAATATTAAATATTCCTCTGATAGTGGTATGAGTATGCAATTAAGAAATCATGTGCAAGAGGACACTGTGTCTGTAGGAAATGTTTATTTTCCTTCAGAAACTTGTTTGGGCTTCCTCATGTAATAGATGTCAGCGTCCGTCTCTCATGTGACTGGCATTGAGCTGCTGCAGGTGATAACCCTGACATCTCCCAGTGTTGTTCCATGACAGGCAAACCAGGAGCAAATATTTTTTCTTTATTTTTTATCACTGACATTAAAAGGGAGGATATTGGTTGTTGAGGGTTTAACTGTCACTGCCACACACACACACACACACACACACACACACACACACACACACACACTTGATTGGTTGATTATACTTGCGATAGTTCACATGGACCTTCAAATACATGTAGGAATGCACCTGTTTGAAAATAAGTTTGTTTTCCCTATCAGTAGACCCTTAGGGAAGAGAGAGAGAGAGAGAGAGAGAGAGAGAGAGAGAGAGAGAGGGGGAGAAAGAGAGAGAGACATGATGACTGAATGCAATAAAGCACAACCGAGAACAACTAGCCATGGTTTATACAACCTAAAGCCACCATACCTCCCCTTTAATCAAATCCTTGGGGAGAACATTAAGCTCAGTACTCAGACACTAAGCTTAGCAGGACACTCTCGTACATGAGAGGAATCTCCAGTAGAGCCATGTACAGAATATATAGGCAGAAACATGCAGAACGAGACTGTAATTCATAAACATACCAGTCAAACAAGTAATTGGCGAATCAAACCGAGCACCTTTCTGCTGGGAGTCGAAACACACTCGCCACTAGACAATGGAATGGCCTCTTCCCTTGCAACTCCTACCTATATACCTATAGCTACCTAATACACTGTCCAATGAGCCATCTCAGCCCGTCTCTTCTTTTGAGAACACCACCTGTTTCTCCTCTTCATGTGTATTTGTAGGAGCTTTATAGTCTTCAATAAAAACATTAAAAAAGTAGTATACTCTCCTACTTTCCTAGAAAAGTATACTAGTAACAGAAAAGTGTTCTTAAATATGCATTGCACTTCAAATGAAGTGCAATGCATATTTAAGTGCACATCATTTTTAAGTACACTTATTTTTATGATTGCCTCTAGTCTAGTATAGACCCCATCTATAAGATAGGGGGCCGGAGGATGTGTTCCCAGAACTAGAATCACAATGCTCAGCCCCCGGCGGTTAGAGCGTATGCCAGGCCAATATTTGAACAATGCAGATTCCAGCCTGGCTGTGGTACAGTGGAACACAGTTCTTTCTAATCTCTCACAGATCATCCGAGGGAAGATGGGAGTTTGCTAACCCAGACGCCTGTGTGATTCGTCGATTTGTACATTTGGAGACAGCTTTAACACATCATGATGATCCACGATGAATCTGTACAGACGGGATTACACGTCTGTACAGATTCTGTGGGATGGACGGAGTGACTGGTCCAAGACACCCTGCCCCTGTGCACCCTGCCGCGTTCATAATGGTCAAAGTTATGAAGAAACACGTGGAAAGTTGTAATTTTCTCCACAGGGTGACTGCTGGGCTTTACCCTCTGCAATAGGGTGAGGTGCTTAGTGGTGCATGTGGACCTGGGAGGTAGAGCCTCCGCTGCTGGATGCTGGCTGGGTGCTGGCAGGCACCTCCCTCTGGTGGAGGATCATCAGGCATGGGCGTCTGGGAACAGACCCCCAGGCGCAGAACCTGTTTATGCTGGTGGGACTTATATCCCCCAGGAGCTATGGAAAACAATGCATGGCATTCTCTCGCTTGTTCAATTGTGCGGCCTTCATTTGGACAAGTTTGAATTTAAGATGAGTCATCATCCTGAGTCATCATCATCCCACATGGGAAGGTTATGTCTGTTCTTTTTCAAATCGCTGGGAAACTATTGATATTCTTTGTATTTATCTTTCTATTGGAACTTGATTTCAGCAACACTGCAACCAATATGCATAATGAAACCAAAATATTGACTCAATCATGATTTTCATGCATTTGCTTTATTTAATCCTGTGAGATGCCTTAGGCTTTCATTGAGAACAATTATATTTAATGATGCCAGACAATACCAAAGACAAGCTGACTACATTCTAATATATTTACCATGTAACTCAAAGCTGGTCTTCTTTTGATTGTGAGATAAACACGACTAAAGCATCCGAACCCTAATCAAGTGCCTTAATTAAAGTCTGGTTTTCTGTATGATTTCTAGAAACTGTGAACACTAGTCTCACAACTAGATGAGTGCACCCAAATAGGCCTACAAGTCAGCCAGAGATGTCTGGGCTTAGTGTTGTGGAAGCCAAAATAGAATATGCAGTAACAGTTAGCCTATACATGACACAATACACCTGTTACCTCTGTGAATCCATGAAGTAGACATAAGAAAACACCTCGTTCACCATCGAGAGTGAACGTTAACACTTTAAGTTCAAGTACAGATGGCTTACCCCTATCCATTTTCTCTCTGGATACAGCTATTTTAAGTTCAACCAGAGGTTCAACTTTCACTATAGGAAATCTGTTTCATAACTCTTTATATATTCATATTTGATTGTAATTCTTCTTAATAACTGCAGCAGTTTCTCTATTCTAAGTCTATATTCAGTCCTATTCAAAACCAGTGCTGGTAATTCCCCCGGTGCTCTCCTCACTCACAAGTCGAACCATATATATCCCATTAGCTTTCTCCTGGGCATAGGGGATGAAGCTTGTTAGCTTGCAGAGCTCCCGGTCTTAATATGATTTTATGGGTTAGCGCATTATTTAAATCAATACCCGTTGTGGGGTCAACCACTCGGTTATACGGAGCCTCATGAAAACTGCAAACATCCGATGGAAAAGCCTTGCGCCATACTAGTTAGTTCAGTTGGAAATTATCTTCGTTCAACAGCACACAACAGCAAGTTGAGTTGAATTGAGAGCTTGGAGCAACGCTTGGCGTGCTGGATCACACTGTTTTAAATGACCGCCGTAAGCACTCCTTGGAGCATCTTGTGTTGATCACCGGCACTAGATCCTATCCTTCCAATAAGAAATGTATGGTTTATAATATTCACCACCATCGTTCCCCCTTGTGCAGTCATCCTTGGGCATCTAGACTTGAGTTCCTCTTTAAATGGTGCTACTTAGCAGCAGCAACTTTAAAAATAATGACGTTCAGGATTAAATATAAACAAAGTTGTATTTGCTGCTCCTAATATCAGTTCAATATCAGTACATTGTCCGGGAGTGCTTAACCAAAATATGCCATGTGGCCAAACAATGTTTAATACTTTTTTATGGATCTATAGCTACAGCTTATTTGGTAGTTCACCGAGTGTTGTCGCACTAGATAGTAACATCTCATGCAATGCACTTCATACATATGTAATAGTTCACATACATTTATAAATGAAAGGCTGTAGAATAATCCAGTGAGTAAACTACTCACTACTATAGCGTCCAATAGCCTTACTTATTATACATAGGATACATATTTGATATAACATTTTATTATGCTCCTCTACCACTTACACGACCACTAATATTCTGCCAATAAATACCACAACCAAAATCATATTACTTTCACCATAGACCTCAACTGAAATATGTCACGTTTCTTCGTTCAAAACAAGTCACGTTCCTCATGTGTTATTCGTCTTCACATTACATTTGGACATCTTATATATATATATATATATATATATATATATATATCAGTATGTAGGAGATATTCCACTGATACCTATTTTGTCATCACTGTTTGGGATTAACATCTGAAGTGAACCGACACCTCTACAGCAACCAATTGGTGAGAAAAGCTGGGACACAGACATGGATGCACATAGAGGCCTGCACACACGCATGCACTCACATCCACACACGCACACACCAACACATAAATATCTTCACCTTCATGTGGAGATTAAATTCGGAAAATTGACATTTGCACACTAATCTTGTGATTCCCAAAGCTGACTGCAGACATTTCTTCATCTCAGGGAATTGTTTCCAGCCTGTAAGTACCTCCTTGTTTCAGCGAAGGAGCACGCCAGAGAGCAGTGGGTGTCTATTGTTACACAGGGCCCATTATTTTACGACCAGAAAGCAACTGCGATGCAAAGCCAGCGAGGGAAGAGACGGAGGAGCCTAAATCCAGACACATGGAATGGATTTTACACCAAATTTAAACTGAATTGTGTTTTCCTGCATTTACATTCTCCCACGTGTACCATAAGGATAAATAAATGCATACATGCAATTTTTTTGGGGTCCATTTTCATGAGCAACAGAACGTTATCTTATGCTACACTGTATGTGGTATGTGTGCTATGCCGTCATGTATTACTGTTCAAAAAGGAAAATACTCGACCCAAATGTGGATCTTATTTTGTTCACCAGTGACTTCAGTGACCTGCCATTATTTAAAGTGAAAGTGAATCCCCTCAGTCCACTTATATAAAGGCAGAGTAAAGGGTCCTCTTCAGCACAGAATGTACAATGTAGAAGGAAGCAGTTAAGGGTGTCAATTTACTTCTTATACACGTATACAGTAATAAATACACCACCAAAAATGTACCCATTCTTTTTACGGCCATATATATATATATAAATGGGGGGAAAAAGATAAGAAGAAAAGATGTGAACTGTAAAAGGGTGTAGGCAGGAGATGGAGAGGGGTTGGAAGAAGACTGGCTCTTCAATCAAGATAGTGAGGGCAGCAGGTCGTAAGGGAAACATCTCACTGGTAGGTTACTGATACTCTCTCTCTATCTATCTATCTATCTATCTATCTATCTATATATATATATATAGACTGGCCTGTTAATCTGTTGTGTAGTGTATGAGGGAAAACCAGCAGAGAATGTCCTCGTTATTGTAATATTTCTAATGCTGTAATTAACAGAAGGGGTCCAGACACAGGTGTAGCTCATTAGCATTCATTAAGGGTCTGTTACATTTAATCAAGTTAAAATTTCACACCTGTAATATTTCTGCGATCTGTACCCATGAAAGGGGTCCTTTCATTTTGCCAATCCACGTGCACCAGCACTAGTAGGCTAATGGTGCGTTCATGTCATGTGGGATGGAAGACAGCGGTGGAAGATCCCATCTTCACAACTTGCGAGTGTTCACGTTCGCGTCAATGCAAGATGGAGACCACCCGTTAATAAGCACTGATGTTAAACAGTTTTTTCGTAGTGTGAAAAGAAAACTAGTTGGATATATCAGAGCTTTGGGAAGGATGCCAAATTTCTAGTTGTAATTAACCGGTTGGATGTTGGTGTGAACGGTATTCATAAGTAGGAAGATGGTAATTACGGTAACTCCCATATAGGCCGAACGCAGAGTAATACTCAAGGTGAACATGCTAAAATTGGTATTCTAAATACTAGAGAAAATCTAATTTGAAGTGGGTCACACACCCAGCAATCCAGAAGCTCAGCATCGTGGCAACAGATAGGAAATTGAATGCAGACAAGTCAATATCTCGGGTCTTGTTATTGGATGAGAATAGGTTGCAGTGTTGGAAACAATAGTTGGGAGCCGTGGTCAGTGCCGTGCCAAACGTTGGCTAACAGTGTGTGTGTGTGTGTGTGTGTGTGTGTGTGTGTATAATTGAAAACACATTAATACCAATATAATACCGTGTAACATAATACTAGAGACGATGGGTTAGGCTTCGGGTTACAAACTATATACACAAGACGAAAATGAAGACTTATTCGATAAACAACTCGGCTCTCCAGAGATGATGAGGGATCTAGGATTCCCCGACAGCATAGTTTTTGGGTTGACCACATTGTGTGTTCGCGTGGATCGGTTACTGATAAGCGACTCAGTTGACTGTGTGTGTCGATCTGAAAGGCGTTAGGGTTAGGAGGGGCAGTCTAAGCAGAGTGCTCCCCTGTCAGGCAGGAAGAGGACTGGAGTGGAGCTCCATCAAGAACTCCATCACTACCTCTGAAACAGCACTTTAGCCGGTGAAGTGACTCACAGAATCACTGACCAGGGAAAACATTAGAGGCATGTCCACTTGTCATGCAGGAGAACATGTGTGTATAGTGCATGTAAAAAATAAAAAAAAATATATATTGCAACCCTCCTATAATGCGTCTCCTCCATGTGGTGGTGGTGAAGATATCATTCTGGGTGCCATTTCACAATCTAGGGTGTTATGATGAGCCACATCACACATTCCAACATATTTCTAAATATATTTTGCCATGCTGTGGTCTAGCTCACTCTCAAACAGCTGAATGCTTTGAAGATTTGACTCTGTCAGTTTCGATCTTCCATCTGCTATGCATCCTATTTAGGTTCAGGTGTTAATGCCAAATGATGTGGATCTCAGTGACAGCTTCCTCACGAGCTGCACACATGCTGCTCTGTTGACAGTTCTGCATCATACAAGACAGACAGGCAGACAGACAGGTAACAGGCAGACAGACAGACAGATGAACAAACAGACAGATAGACAATAGGCAGACAGACAGAGAGACAGACAGACATACAGATAAACAGGAAGACAGACATATACAGACAGATTAATTAGCAGACAGACAGATAGTGACAGAGACAGACAGCTACAGGCAGAGAGAGCAACAGACAAACAGATACAGGCAGAGAGAGCGACAGACAGACAGACAGGTTAAACAGACAGGATAAACAGGCAGACAGATAGATAACAGGCAGACAGGCACAGACAGACAGACAGGGAGACAGACATATATACAGACAAATTAATTGCCAGACAGACAGATAACAAGACAGACAGGAGGATAAACAGGCAGACAGACAGGCAGATAGACGCATAAAGGCAGGTAGATGGACAAATAAAAAGGCTTTATTTAGCCTTTTTCCCTGTCATAAAGTCAGAAGGCTTTCTAAATGGATCGTGAAGACGGCAGGTTAAGGTACATTGAGACAAAGAGAACATTGGAGGTGGTTTCCTGTCTTTTCTACGAGACCCCCAGGGAAGCACAAGAGAAACGGAAAGTACTGTAGGAGATTTTTACCGTCGCCTTATCGAATGATTTCACGCTGCGTGGAGCCGCTTACCTGGAATATTTTAAACCGAGGCTGCATCCGGAGATTCACAGGTTTGTCAGATCCTATACTTGCATCCCCGCCACCCCACTGGCTCTTGAACATAAAAATATATCACTGTCATGGTTATGTGTTTTGGAGGGGTTGTGACCTGCCTTTTATTTGTTTGTTTCTTCCCTGCAGAGGTCAGGGCCTGGCTGAAGACCCAGCGTGATGTGGGGAACTCGGGGGTGAGGAGTGTCAGCGTCTCCCAGGGTTCACCGCCAACAGAACCTGATAAGACTGTGGCCCCCCCACCGAGGACCGCCCCTTCCCTGCAGAACCTGCCAGACACAAACCCACCCGGGCAGTGGTGGTCTGGTGTTTTCCTGTGCTTCTGCACACATGCTAATTGAGTGAGTGTGTGTTTGTGTGTGTGTGTGTGTGTGTGTGCGTCTACCAACACATTTCAAAGTACATTTTATTTGTGTAGCCCTTAATAACAGTTACATCCTCAAAGGGCTTCACAGGCCATATTTTACGACACCCCCTAACCCTAGGCAAAGGGCAACAACTCACTTAATTATCAAGGAAGAAACCTTGAGAATAGAATAACACATTCGTTTTTACTGCAGATATGCATTTGTCTTGTCAAATAAAGTAGAGGTAGACAACAAGTAGAGACAGTGGACAAAGGACGAAAAGAAACATTGAAGGGAACAGAGGTCTGTCGGTCCATCCATCCATCTACTTCTTTTCTGCTTAAAAAGCCATTGGCTTAGGGTTAGAACTTCCTCACTCCCCAAGGCAGTTTATCCTTTCTGGATGGCAGTCACAAAAAGCTTCCCTTGTAGACACTTCCCTAGGAGTCCAGAGATCCCACCTGCCCCGGCCAGGATTAGCATGTGGAGAGGCAACATAAGACCATCTCTCACCTGGACGGATCCGATAAGGAGGAACTGCCTTACCAATGCAGCGGGTGGGTCATCGACCGCTGTGCTCGTCATGGTTTTTTTCCCCATAACAAACACAGTGATGACTTTGTAGTCTTTCATCAATACTTAAGTCTTATCACAGAAGTAAGTAAGTTATTTTTCCTCTAGTGCAGCAGGAACCAAAACGCAGCACTAGACTAGTTTTGGGGTTTTACGGTTTCGATTTCCTTTTCTCTTTTAATCTCCCTCTCAGTCCTGGGGAGACTACTTTCACTTGGTAATGACTAATGGACTTCCAACTCGCATCCAGGATTTGGCCAGTCAATCAGCACAGAAGATTACTCCATTATAATTGCGGCACAAAATTGTAGTAGCGGAACGCAGTAACAATGCAGACAATGACATCTTAGTTCTTCCGACATGATTTGAAATTGGAAAATTCTGCCATTGCAATGGCTAACTGGATAATGTGTCTTAACCACTGTTACCCAGTGTGGAGAAAGAAGTGACTAAATATGACTCATCTGTCTCTATCTAGCTTCTTTCTCCATCTTCCCCTCCAATCTAATCTTCATCTGCGCTTTCATTTGTCATGTTTTTCCGTGGCATTGATTACTCCCCGCTGTCCTTAGCGACTTCACAAACTATCCAGTAACCCTGTCCACAATAGGGTGCACAATAACACAATAAATTAAATCCAATTGAATTTGATTACAACAACGTCCACCGAGTTACTGTCCATTGAGTTAACGCTGGTGCTTTTGCTAGCTTAGTACAAGATTCTGCGTGCATTTCATTACTGTGTACAAATAGGAATTTTATCTGTGGAATCAAATTTGCCTCATGGAATGGAAGTTCCGGCATTCAATATTAAATGATTGCAGTCATCTTGGAGGTGAAATGCATCCCGGCCTTGCGCCGCTCTAGTCAGAGTCATGCAAGTAGCGATGGTCCTCTTGGCTAAGTTTCCAATCTTCCCAATATTATTTTCATGTCAAGGTACTTGTGAGACACTTTGCTGAACTAACCCCCCTATGTCCCGAGAGCATTCGCCTTTGATGTGCACATCGTCTGTAACTTTCTGCCACGCCATTGGGAAGAGCAGCCATGCCAGCGAGTTGCAGAGGAGGATGAATCTGCCTCTACATCTCGTATTATAGATCTCTGCTGGTTAGGGCTGGCCAGTGGTAATTATGCAGATAGGTTACTGGCTCAATGTATTCCTCTGAGCTGTTCTGAGATTATGAAAATGCTAAATAAAAAAACGATCGAGCGCTGAATTCGGTTCACTTCCCGTGCCGAAGAGAAAGAAGAACATTGAAAAGAATAGCAATACAATATGTCTTTCGGGTAGAATATCCTTCTCGCTGTGGGGGCTTGTGTGTTTGTGTGATGGGCGGTGGTGGGTTGGGGAGGCGGGGCGGGAGCACAGTAGTCAAGCCGCTGCTTATGAAGCACATGGCCCCTGGGAAACACCTCTGGCATATATAGAAGAGACGCAGCGTGGCCATGCATGTCATGCAATTGTTTAGGTTTTTATTAACAGCATACTTTTTTTCTACATAAAAACTGCACCAGGGATTTAACCAAATGAATGTACTTTATATAAAACCTCGTAAAAATGTGAACGGGTTACTCTACCGTGCCTCGTGTGCTGCTGTGTAGGTATGTACGGTATTCTATTCAAATCGAACTTGAATAGAATATATAGCCGCGTGTCTCTCACTGGGAGTGTGTGAGTGTTAAGGGAGCCGGAAGAAAGACACTCTGCTCTGCATGCTTCACATACGCTTAAGGCAAACTGTCATGTGCAATGCATCTCATGGCTGCTCTTCCAAACCTGAATTCATTATTTTGACCTCTGTGGAGAGGGAAAAAGAAGAAGCGTTTAAAGAGCAATCCAGTAGTAAAATCCGATCACATTGACAACCACAGGTTATTGCAGAACCCGATTGGCTCAAATTAACGCCTGCCATTTGCAATTATTTGAGTCAAACAGTGACTGCGGGCACAATATCCTTTCTGGCCAGATGTGGTGCTGTTCCTTCAGTTTGAGGCACACTGGCAGCAAAAACCCACATTAGGCTCCGATCCCAGTGGGGTGCATATAGTATCTGTGACACCCGTGGGTTTAGGGTTTAATATGTTTGGTGGGCCACAAAGAGGGCTTCATGTGCCACTAAATCGCACATAAGGCTCTGTCTTTCTTTTATACCAAGAGGAGCTGGTATAGCAAAGCTCTGGCAGGAGAGTGTAGTAGCGGCCAAGGCGTCGACTCCCAGACGAAAGGTTCTGGGTTCGAACCCCAAAGCCTCTCAAGCGACATGCTTAACACCTTACAGACTCATGAAATGTATCTACAACCTACAACCATCTCTTTGGATAGCGGTATCTGCTAAGAGACTCAATGGTAGAGGCCCTTTTTTTTATAGAGAGACATATGTTATACGTATGTTGTACGTTGGTGAATGGAAAGACACGTGGTGAAACAGTTCTGTCATGTGTAAGTACCCTGAGATGTGTTTACCCTGCAGCCATTTCCAAACAGTGTTAGAAAGAGGCAGCAGTGCAGCACAACGCAGACACACACACACACACACACACACACACACAGTCAGGAGCCATGCTAGCTACGCCTCTTCCACAACTATAAATCTTGTTATTCTACATCTCCACCCAACGGTGACGTTCCAGGCTATTCCATTACTCTTGAATGCACATTTCCCCGTAAAGCCGCTGTATGCGTATAGTGTGTGTGTACAAAGAGTTATGGCTGGTGCCTTTTTCTGTTGGTTCAGCGAGGACAGAAGGTTGTCCTGTGAAGGACTTCATGGTTGGAGCTATAATGGATTTAATATAAAGAGGCCAATATACTTTGTATGATAACGGTTACAAGTTCTGCAGCCCACATGTTTATCATTTGTTATCATTTGGAGAAATGAGAGTTGACATGAGTTTAGTACGTCCCGACTGCAGGATACTTGATTTGCGTTATGTATTGTTACATATTGTTAGGTATTGTTATGTATTGTTAGGTATTGTTAGGTATTGTTATGCATTGTTAGGTATTGTTAGGTATTGCTCTCTCCATCAAATGTTGAAAAAGTACTACATTTGATATATTTATATTTGATTATATATTGCATTTCTTTGGGTATATGACCAGTGTTTTAACAGTTTTTAAATACTTTTCAGTTGTCAAAGACACCTATCAAGCCCTAAAATACAAGGCAAATCAAAACACAGATGACACGTGTTCCACGTGCAGAAGTCAATGCAAAACGAGAGAAACAAAAGCACACACGGTTTGTGTATTTCACTTTTCTTTTGTATTGTACATATTATAGGAGAAATACAAGAATTTGTTTGCTTTTTTTTAAAGAGAATACAGGAAATGTAACAGTGTTTTGTACAGGGACATATCGTCTGTGTGGTGGTGTTGGTGGTGGAGGAGGACGTTCACCAAGCCCAGCCGCGTGAGCTGTGCACCGTCCCCCACCTCGAGGACCATGGGGGGGGGGGGGGGTAAAGTGGGTGGGGAAGGAGGGGTAAGGGTGGGGTGGGTGCCGGTGGTGGTACATTTTATGGTGTTCACTCACATGTCGCCAAGAATACAGAGTCTCTAGTAGCAGCTTGAAGAAAATACCTAAGTTCTTTTTATGCGCACTTTCACAACAGTGGCGTTACAAAAAAATAAAATGCATATACATATATACAAGAGGGCATGAGGAACTGCTAAAGACGTTTTTTTAAAACAAAACCCACAACATGAGCGATTTATCCGAGCGACGCTTATCTGAACGCAGCGATCGATGTGACGAGGACCAGACGATAACAACCACCATTATAGAAAGAAGAAGAAGACGACGAAGAAGGAGAAGAAGTAGAAGCTGCTATTAGAAACCAAACCAGATGTGGATCAGCGAGGCTGAATTCAGCCCTGCGCACATGCTCCAGAGCAGGGTAAACATCGCTCAGGTTAACAATCCTACATTCATCCTGAGATGCTAATGTTGCCATGGAGATGTTAGCCTTAAAAGAAAACCTAAGTATTGGTGGTCTGAATGAAGGGGTGCCTGTGTGAGCAAAATACTCATTTCATTTCTTGGGTGGTGGTGGTGGTGGTGGTGATGGAGGTGGAGGTGGAGGTGGAGGGGGGGGGGGGGGGGGGGGGGGGGGGAGGATGGGGGGGGGGGGGTGGAGCTTGGGCCGTCAAAAGAAAAACAACAACTACATCCGGAATTGGGATGTTGATGATGTGGACACAGATTGATTGCATACTACACACAACACACGGATTAGGTCATAGTTGGGTATCAATCACGTGGAATGTAAATAGAGCATGCAGTAATGGTAAAGGTTAACGCCTGAATCCTGCCTATGAGCCAGGTTAGGTATATACACAGGGGCCCGGCGGGTAGCACTTGGCTTGATTGTAAAATAAATCTTATTTCAACAACATTCAGATCAAAATTAAAGCCTTCGTAAGGATATGCACAAACAAGGTAGTTGCAAAGAAACGTTAATGTTTTAAATTATAGTGAAATCCCCTATTTAGGTGTTAAATATTATCACTTGTCAGAATAAGAGCATGGAGACTTTCCCATGCTCTTTCTAAACACTCTTCAATGGAGGAAAAAAATCGAAACTAAAATCTGCTAACCAAACCCCAAAAAACAACGATAAAAGTAAAAAGAAAATATGAAAGAATGGTATAATGACGTCAGTAGCAGAGCAACACTCCAGCTGTGGATTAGGTCTTAAAACCCACATTTAGTGTGATACAGCTCATTATCTTAACAAAGAAAGCACGTGGAATTAACTCTACCCATCCATCAACATCAGAAACACAAGAAAAAAAAACCTGAATCCAAGCCCTGCAGAACTTTGTTTTCGTAATCATAAAGTAAACACATTGTCATCGTCAAAATGAGAGTCAGAAAGACCCATTTTAGATGTATTTCTGGCTATTTAGCAGGGAGTTAACGCTACGCTAACAGAGGTCAACTGCAATTAAAATGCTACAAAAGGGTTGGTCAAACTTTTCGGATACTTCTCATTGTGTTTGAAACTTTTTCGCCAGTGTTGGAAAATGGCTTACCACACGCACACACACACACGCACACACACACACGCACACGCACACACGCACACGCACACACGCACACACTCTTCAACATAACCTGACACAAACAATATCCATCAGCTTTCTGTCAACTATTTGTGAAGCCAAGACAACTCAATAGCTTTCCTGTCAAAGTAAGAGTTTCATCACACCCGTCCGGGCCACAGCCAGAGATAAGCTGTCTCCAACAATAAGACCTGATAATGTTGGGCTACTCTCACTGACATCTAGTCGTGGTTGGGTTCGCTGACATCAAAAAGCCGATTGGGCATTTCTTACATGCCTTCAAAAAAGCAATGTGAATGGAACGACAAAACGACACAGCTGTGATGCATGTCTGTGGGACAACAAACTATTTTCTCCCCCCAGGCGGATGATTGCTTGAATCCTGTATGATGAATACATCCAAGTCCCATTCATAAAAAAAAAGAAGTTTTGGTTGTTATGGTTTTGTTTGTTATTTGTGATGTTCTTCATTCGGCCGGCTGGCTGAGGCTAAGCGATAATTGGATGTCAGAATGAAAGCAGAATAACGCATAGAAAACATGGCACATATCCATCTTCAACAATGACACCCGAAAAGCAAAATGGTGGACAAAAATACGGAACGACGTCAAGATGGTGACCGTGAGGATGTTGTAGACGGTAGTTTCTTCTGAAGACAGCTGCATGGTATATACACATACTATAGAGGAATGTATGTATGAATGTATGAATTAATGTATGTATGTATGTATGAATTGATGAATTAATGAATTAATGAATATTTGTATGAAAGTATGTATGTATGAATTGATGAATGTATGTATGTATGTATGAATTGATGAATGTATGTATGTACGTATGTATAAATGTATGAATGAATCAATGAATGAAGGTATGTACGAATGTATGTATGTATGTATGTACGAAAGTATGTATGTATGGGGGCCTAACGTGGCATGCATGTGATGCATGACAACATATTTCACTTCGGTAATGTGGAAGAAGGATTATATAAGTACAATCCCGACATTTACAAATTTGGAAACAACAAAAAGATAAAGCGTAGATTCTTAAGCCTCACGCTCTCCTTACATGCAGAGAATGTCTGAGGCGGTCACATTGTACGAGCGTTTACTCATTTAATATATGATGTGGCGTCAGCAGTTGTATGTTACACAGACGCTACTCCACCGTTCATCATCATCATCATCATAATAATAATAATAATAATAATAATAATAATAGGAGTAGGAATGACCAGACAGGGAGTGTACCTTGATATAAAGGAGTGTGAACTGTGACCTGTTCTATAAGGCATCAGCTTTGATGAGGATCTGAAAGACTAGCTGTAGGGCACTG
>OOFB01015522.1:2085-12455 GCA_900323305.1 Trachyrincus murrayi | reverse complement strand
TGGTAGTGGGCTATATAAATAAAGTTCACACACACACACACACACACACACACACACACACACACACACACGGCGGCTCAGCTTCATAGTAAAGGTTGAGACAGATGTCAGGCTCTAGGTGATCTGCTAACCCGGAGTTTTCCTTGGCCTCACACACTTGACAATCATGCGTTCACAAGATGCTATGAGACAATAACTGTACACTGCATCACTGCGAGAGTCAGGGGGAAGAGAGGAAGAGAGGGAGTTAGGAAGTGGGAGAGGGGGGGGGCCGGTAGAGAGAGCACGCGATGGGGGCAATGAGAGATTTGCAATCTATTCATGTTAACTCAATATAGCTCCTAGTCTTCAGTGTATCGCTGCAGTAAGCTGGGCTGCTTCTTTCATGCCAGTAAATCCTATTTGAATATGGATTTGACAGCCGGCGAGGGAAAGAGAGAAGAAAGTAAAGTGTGAGAGAGAGAGTTTTCCAGTTAAATACATAATCAGTTGTTGATGCATTAGCAAATCCCTATAAATCTTGCCAGAACCGTTTTTTTTAAATGGATATAAACTGATGGTCATCATCAGTTTCGGTTGGGAAATGTATCTACGAGTAGCTCTTCCAAAGCTCTGGTGTTCTGAGGCATTTCCTCAATCACACAGCCAACAGCTACACAAGACGAGGGGGACCCACACACTGACGCTAGACAGATAGAACAACAGAAGGGCTGTAGCGGAAAAATCCATCCTAACGATATTACCACACATTATATACGGTTCTTTACTTTATTACTAGTTCATTTAATACGCTTTGTATAAATTATGCTAGCACCTAGCGGTAGCTCGCTTCCTCTCTCCGTTTGAAAGGTGTTCGTTTGCATTTGTATCACCACTGTAGCCAAGATGTGTATTGGCTCCCAGTTTAGACCGTGGGAACCCCCTTTGGTTTTACCTTCAGCATCCTTACATCACATCTAAATAGTTCAGCCCGTGAGAACCCCTCTTTGGTTTGTGTTTCTTTGTGTCCTTTGATGTTCGTGCCAACGATGTGACTATTAAAAGTCCTGAACATCCGTTGTCTCATTGAAGATGCTTGGTAAACGCTGCCAGTGTGTCTTCCTGTGATCACGCTCCATTACACCAAACACTTTGCTGTCAAGAAGTGTCCTACAAGAAATATTTTTTCATCAACGACATAACGAAAGAAAGAACGAAAGACAGAACGAAGAGACAGAACTAAAGACAGAACGAGAGAGCGAAAGGCAGACGCGACGAAAGAAAGAACGAAATCAAGAGCAGATGAAAGAAAGAAAGAAAATCTGATTTTATTAGGGGCCTGACGGTACAAGGAGCCGTGATGACTGCTCAGCATCAGCCCCATCTAATCAATCAGTCTAATTAACTAAGCTTTATTAACACTGGGCCGGGAGACAATCCACCGACACACAGATTAATAATAGCTGCCAAATACACTGCAACACATTCTATTAACCATTTGTCTTCATGCCTTCCCGGCCACGTGCGAATAAGAAATCAGCCCATTACTGGTGGTAATGAATGCTCCGTAATGTAGGAATAAATGGGCTGTCCTCGTCTTGCGAGTGTTCGAACTAAGCAAATCTACAAATCTTGCCAGATAATAAAGCTTACAGTTTAGTACAAAACTGTCTCAACATGTTTTGAGTGAACTTAAAATAGCTACATTCTCTTGAGAAGAATATCCTCTTTTTTTCAAATTTCCCCAGTGAATCTTGTGCAAAGTGTGTTGTCTTTAAAGATGAAGTTATGCTGTAGGTTGACAGATTCTCTTTAGAGAACAGTCTTTCTGGTCCATCGGTCTCATAATTAAATTAAAACTTCACTCGGAATAAGAGGTAAACACAATATTCTCCTCACCCTCTGGGTTATGTAGTCCTGTGTGTGTGTATGTGTGTGTGCGTGAGAGTGTGTGTGTGTGCGTGTGTCTTCATAAGTGCGTTTTTTAGTGCAACACAAAAGGCTTTGGGCAGAAACTGGGTGACATGACCACGTGACTAGCCACAATGTCTCCCTGGTGGCAGACTACAGCCACTCGTCTTTGTGTCTTCCTTGGAGACTATGGCGTCTAGATTTCTACATTTCCATTCGGTATCTCCCCCCTACATGTGTCTCTCTCTCGCCGAGTGTCTATGTTGTTGTTATCTGTATTGCTGGCTCTAAACCGCTGTTGCTCGGCCACATTACTCAGGGTGTCAAAGCCTGGATAAGAAACGTCCAGCCACCCCGAGCCTTCTCTGATGAACAAAGATTCTAAGTAACTTCTTGTTTTACTCGTACATTTCTAACAAGAACATTTTTCCACTTTTGCAGTCTTTGAGTTTCTGTGACAAATGACTCCAGTGAAAAAAAAAGTCCCTTTTAATTTTCCTTCACATTCACATCAGACTGTAGAAAATTCTTGGCATTTCTGAACAAGAATTCATGTCTCGAGTACAATACAGAATAAAAAAGTGGTACGTTTGAAATGGGCAGAGGTTTATAAACCATTTGAACCCACAAGAACTACTAATTGTTTGAAGTCACTTCAAACCCCACACGCATCTCCCTACCAAACACAGGCTACTTCAGCCTACCAAAGTGGACAAGCAGAGTTATGAGTCTGAATACCTGCCGTCCTCCAACTATCTATCAGCCCCGCTTCCTCGACAAAATGCAAATGCAGTGAAAGTAAGAGAAGCACACAGATCTTTCTTTTGGTCAGTGATGTTGTGCCGGGAAGAAGTGTCTCTTTGAAGATTGAAACTCCCGGGATCAATACGGTCTGTTTTTTTCCCCGCTGTGGGCAACTTGGAGGTATGATAGGAGAGGGAAAAGAGGACCCAACAACTCACTCCTCACTGCCCCCCCCACAACGCCACAAGCCTTCTTCTTACTTAGCAGGAGTGACTGGATAGCATGGACGAAGACGCCTCTAACATGTTGTTCACGGGGAGATGTCGTTCCCTTCATATACCGCATACTCCCCCCCGCCCCTCTGCTCCATTCACACTTGTCAAGTAATCTTGCCCCTGCTGTATCAATGTCATCTGCCCTGACGATGCCAGAGAGGACCGGAATCTGCATGGGTGATCGCCACGGTGATTGGACTCGTCACTCTTCTCAATGCTCCGCTCTCACTCTGAAAATTGCCTGTCATTTATGCACTTAGTTCCCTAAAGAGTCTCACTCTTCATTTGTCTCCCGTGTCAATGAGCCTGTTGTTTGTGCATACATTCACAGCCTGTGGGATGTGTATTCTGGTCTGTGTGAGTGCTTGTTTGTCTGTGTGTGTCTGTGTGTGTGTGTGTGTGTGTGTGTGTGTGTGTGTGTGTGTGTGTGTGTGTGTGTGTGTGTGTGTGTGTGTGCCTGCGTGTGTACCGTGCAGCCACACCCAGACGATCCTCTTCTTCCTCCCTTGAGGATGAAGCGGAGGTTTTCATGCCGGGCCCTACCTCCCCCAGGATCAATACTACTTAGTGGAGTGTGGGAGGGAAATCAAAAGCTGCTCGGGGAGAGGGCTGTATTTTACACCGCTAAATGCGAAGCGCTAGCCCCCGATGCCAATCATCAGCAGTCATCAGCACGCCGAAGTCTCCAAACCGCCACGCAGGCTTTTCAGCCAGAATGACTCGTCCTCGATGTTAAATTGCCATAATCGCTAGGTGGCTTCTGCGTGTCCTCGGGGCCCTACCGGTCGGCACATGATAAAAGATGATGACGGCTTTGCAGGGTGTAATGATGCACGTCAAAATGGAACATACCTGAGTGGAAATCGACCTTTGCTGGTTTGTGCGTTGCACGTGACAGCCATTAGCCTTCGATGAGCGCGAAGAGCTAGGAGTCAAGCAGAGGACCGGTCTATATACACAGCCAGGTAGACACACCGCCAGCCTGGAAATATATAGGAACTGGCCCCTAGTAGGCAAGTCGAAGGAAAGTAGGCCCCTATGCTTTTTTTTTTATTATCTGCATCTTGACTCTTTGTACCGTCTGTAACAGATATAATGACTAACCTGAGAGGGGCCTTTAACACACTGCTCTACCTCAGAAACAGTTTTATCTGCTGTGCTAATTGCGAGGAAGCTGACCGTGAACCAGCATCCGCAAGGCTAGCCTGCAGAGCCACATCTATCGACACTCAGCGCTTTGGCCGTGGCCCATCTGAAGCGCCCTATTGGATTGTTCTGCTCAGCAGGCTGTGGTAGAAGCCTGCTCCTCCTCCTCTGCCTATCGACCTCACCTTAAAGCTATAGATAGAGAGCCAAGCTTAGACTGAAAGAAAAGAAAAATCTGCGGGAAAAAAAACTTCAAATCAACAGTGTGTTGCTTCTGGGGAAGACACAGCTTTAGTTTTTTGGGTTTGCCTTCATTCTTGTTATATATATATATATATATACACTGTATATACTGTATATATATATCGTTGTTAGTTATTTATAGTTATTGTTATGAGCTGGGTGAGCTATGAGCTTTAAAAGGGTGAGGATGAGCTGGAAAGGGTTACAGGATATGTTTTCATGTTTGTTCACAAAAGAGAAAAATGGTGTCATACACGAACACGCACAGCTGGAGTGCTGCTTGCAGCTTTAGCATAGCAGTGTGTGTGTGTGTGTGTGTACGTGCGTGTATGTGTCTCTGTTCTGGTCATATTGGTGGTGCTGGTGGTGGTGCTGGTGGTGGTGGTGGTGGTATTCCGTTGCATGTTCTCTCTCTTCTCAATCCCGAATACTTTCCTACAGAAGAAGCCAACAAGGGAACGCTGGGAATTCTGTCTCCCTGGGATCACAGAGGGAAGCTTCAAGTCTCACCCGGTGATCAGACACACAGAGAGACAGGGGGGGAAAAAAACGGAGGAATCCGTTTCTGAGACAGACAAAGAGAACAGCAGGGGGGAAAGGGGAAGCACATGTCTGGAGCACAACGAGAGAGGGAAGGCAGAAAGCCGGGGAGATGTGTCGTAGGGATGGAAAAATACCGACGCCGAATCAAAGCCTCCACAAAGGCTGGAAAAGGAGTTCCCGGCAAAGTCCTGGTCCTCGTGGTTTGCGGGAGGAATTGCATTGGGAAAGCATGGTGACCGTGCGTTTAAGACATGAGAGAGAGAGACAGAGAGACAGACGGACAGATGATAGATTGGGAATGAAGACACACTCTGCCATGTTTTCCCTTCATTTCAAACTGTAGCGCAAGAATGTCTTGTTAGGGGAGAGAGAAAGAGAGACAGAGAGAGACAGAGAGAGAAAGAGAGGGGAAGAGATAGAAAGAGAGAGAAAACAGTGAGACAGCGATAGAGAGAGAGAAATGAGGCAGTGAGAGAGAGAGAGTGAGAGAGCGAGAGAGAGAGAAATGAGGCAGTGAGAGAGAGAGAGTGAGAGAGCGAGAGAGAGAGAAATGAGGCAGTGAGAGAGAAAGAGACAGAGAGAGAGAGAGACAGAGACAGAGACAGACACAGAGACAGAGACAGAGACAGAGAGAGAGAGAGAGAGAGACTGATCAGTGATGTCTATAGCTCTCTGCCAGCTCCCTCATGTGGTGGTCACATGGCGGACAGACTGGAGTCATTCATCAAAGGGGTCTCCATGTGCCACCAGGAACAAAAGCACAATTACAGAAAGACCCACTATTTAAAACATTAAAGCGCTCTTCGCCACGCCCATTATGTGTTAAAGTGCCGCTGACACACAGTACAGAGGAGGGAAACTGGAGTGCTCTCCGCAAGTCATGGAGCTGAAGACATAGTGCGAAAACCTAAAGGCGAAAGAATTAATCATTTCTTTGAAGGTATGATCGCACAATTGTATTGCATTGGACAAAAAGTTACACTTCATGTGAATTTTCACGTCACATTTTTCTCAAGGTGTGGTGGTAACTACATCGTAGTTCATACTGTAGTAAGAATACTACAGTAGGGTCACGGGCTGTAGGTAACAGGCCTCACACACACACAGCTCCTATAATCCCCACTAGGGCCGACCCACCTTATCAGGATCACCTCTGGGCGCACAGGCCCGGGGGCCAGACCTGAGGCAGGGTGCCTCCTCTGCCCGCACCGCCCATGGGCAGCCAGGGTCAGGTGATTAAAGGTGGAGGTGGTGGCAGTCCGAGAGCCAGGTGACATGCTTAATGCGAATGGGGGTGTGGGCATGTACACGCATGAATGAATAAACTCACGCATGCACGCACGCACACACGCACACGCACACAGAGACAGACAGACAGAGAGGAAAATGGTATTCGTGCAGCCGGCTGGGTTATGCAGATGAGAACTGGGCCTCCCCGGGGAGCCGGCACCAGGCAGGTGAATTAAGCTACAAGCTAGCGTTCAGGCCAGAGCTCATTCATATACATCACAACATTATACAGAGCTGGGGATGTGGAGTGACAGGGTCACAACACCTACAGACAGCAGTACATATGGAGGGGGAACTCAAAGAGAGAGAGAGAGAGAGAGAGAGAGAGAGAGAGAGAGAGAGAGAGAGAGAGATTTTGTCCATTGAGGCTTCTCTGTAAGGTGAATCCTTACCGGATAGAAAGGAAATCCCTTTGGGGACAGTGAAGATGGTTACGGTGGATTGTTGGGAATATTTTTGTTTTGGTGGAACTGCTTTGTGTGCGTACCTTACATATAATATATTGCTCTTTACATATCTGGCAAGTGGTCAATAGTTATGATGTCCCGGATCGTTATCAAGGGATTGCATTACAAAATAATGACAGTCAGCCAACTTCCAGGAAGTATTCTACGATGAATCCAAACACGGCTTCAATTTAAAAAGGGACAATGAGAAACTTACGCTATATATATCAAACATAACCAGATAAGACTGCCGGCAATACAATTTCTAATGATTTCAAATAATCCAAATGTTTGCCACCGGGTCAAGTCCCCTGTGAAGGTTGACGGAGCAATTAATCACATGCAGAAGCCTTAAGTCCATAGGCACAATTACCGGGACATTACCCAATCACTATACATCTTGTCAGCTGTTCCGACCCACTACTTTGCCTTTAACTAAAAGAAATGCGCACACTGACCGGCTAGAATGTAAGTATCCCTTTTGTAGCTCTAGTGGCGATTAAGTCCAAGAACTACTCTGCAGGACTCACCAAAACCTCTCTTAGTGTTTAAGTGGACTGAGAGACGGAGAGAGAGAGAGAGAGAGAGGGAGAGAAATTTGCTTAACCTTTACACAGGTGCCTATGTGGTCACTCTTGGGACTACGTTCACTGCAATATTAAAGAGATCAGCGCAAGTGCAAAAATAGCTGGGTTATATTCAGCATGACCTGCCCAGTAAAGTCTAGCAACACAGCCGGCCTATAAAGCAGAGGTAAAGAAAATCTGCAGCGGGTCAACAAAAAAAATACCCCACATAAAGTAAACAGCCTGACCCTGTTCGTGTGTTTTCCCCCTGAAATAGCCCGATCGCTGAGTACAACCACATTTGGTCAAGTTGTAATGGAGCACAATGACAAGGGAAAGATTAAGAGGCAGTCGGGATGAGAACAGGAAGAACGATAGAGACAAAAAAAAACAGACAGAATGACCAAAAACAACACGAAGAAAGAGAGAGAGAAGGCACGAGAGAGGGAGACGTGAAAACTGTTTGCAGTAACGCTGTGGATCATTCTAGAAAAACACACAGTCAATCATCAGCTGTGCATGTGTAGCGGGACACACAGCCGCACAGATACCCAATTACGCCGGGAGAAGCTAGCCATGTGAGTCGCAGTGTGTTTGAACAGCCGCTAATTTATGGTCCGATTCTTCTTGGACATAGACGCACGGCTCCAGCGCAAAACGCTCGCACACATGCAGTTCACACACAATAAGTAACACACGCACGCGCACGCAAACATCTACTGAGTCATGTCACTGAATTATCGGTGTGGGAGAACCGCTGCGTGAGCCAACCGACCCTCGCTGAAATGTAACTGTTTAAGGCCAAAGAGGCCTTGCGTGTGTTGTTGAAAGGCAAACCATGGAAATACCAGCATGTCTCCTCGGGGCTGTGTTGTAAATCCGACCAATAACAAGTTAAGGCTCCACCATCGGTGGTGAAGCCTGTGTTGCTCAAGAAAACATGCATCCATCGATCCCCCCCCCCCGTCCATGTTCCAACCACAGCCGGAGTCAAAGAGGACGACGGATATGATGAAATATATATATATATATATATATATATATATATATATATATATATATATATATATATATATATATAATGAATAATGTATATACTTATGTCATAAGATTATTACACATACCTTTCTACAGTACACATTCACCTATCTTTCAGCATTCACTTGACAATCAAGTGAAGGAATGCAGCAATAAACAAAGCAACAAAACCATGAAAACCTACAAAATCAATGATCTCTGTAGAAAAAGAGCAAAGGTCTATTCTGTAATCAAAACATTGTAAATAGAGAAGTATACCAGGGTTGTAATTTTTGTTTTACCAGCATCTGGCCTGATTTGCTAACTGATCAATTAATCTCAATTGCCGTGCTTTGTTTTATGCTAATGCCCGGCTAAGTAGCCAACTCATCCATGCGTGTGATCACATAGACACACAACCAGCCTGGCTTAGACTCTTGATAAGCCTCCCCATCCAATCACGAGATGTAATAATTTTGCACTCAAGTTGGTAATAAGGTCTAAGGCCTGCCCCATAGGATAATTCCCCCGCCGGATGCCAGCTTGATCAGATGTTGAGCTTTGTAATTAGGCTGGCAGAAAATCATTATTTGGTGTTCAAATAGAAAATGAGGTTGGTGGGAAGTCAATTTGGCGTGGCTCTACGAAGCGTAGACAAGAATTTAATGATTTAATTACAGTTGTAAGCTCCTTAGATGAGACTTCTACTGAGCCGAGACTTTTGCCAGGGCGTGTTGGAGGGCAGGAGGAGTGTGTGCGTGCTTGCCTGTGTGTAAGACACGGTAGAGGAGAGGACAGGGTTGTGTCCTGACATCTGTTTAGCCGTGAGTGTTGTCTAGGGTCAGCGCTACACTGTTGCATCGGGCCGGTGTCTGTCCGGGGAAACACACACAGCCGACACCCCAAACCAGCGGCTTTTGGGCACATCGGCAGCACCTTGCCAAAAGACACGTTAGTCATACCTAGTCTTAACCCTGTGTCACTGAGGTTATTGTATGGTTTAAAGTTCTCTTTTGACCCTGGAGGCCAGGACAAGACAGCCTCCCTCGTCTTGTCAGAGATGGAAAGGGGCCCGATAAGGGCAAAGTCAATCCGAAGCTTGGGGATAGAAGGGGTCGCTTTACATATCGGTGTGCCTGACACAGAGCTCTTCTATAGAGAACTCCTCGTGGCTATATTTAGCAATTCTAAATACAAGCGTCCCTGCCCTTTTTTTCCCTGAAAGAAATGAATAAGATAATAAGGGTCCGTTTAGAAATGTGCTTACTGGGTGTTGGCTGGCTGGCTGTTCTGATTTAAGCTTCATTATTCCACTATTTATTCATACGGTTTCCAGAAGAGGCTTTTATTTTGCATGAAAATGGCAAACAGTCAATGGGCCTGTCAGTGTTCCGTAAAGCGCACAATGAGATGCATCACTCGGCTAACATCAGGTGAATGGTTCAAATCAAACCCAAGGTGTGACACTTCTATTGATCAATTATACCAGCCTTCACTCACCCAGCCACCGGCTGCCCCTACGGAGAGAAAAGTCTCCAAAACGCTGTCATTTGCCCACCATTTTCATATTTACTCTGCTGCTCTGCCTACATAAATAATAATATGACGTGTGGTGCATTTCCATACAGATGGAGAGAGTATTCACGTTAATCAGTGACCGCTGCGTTCAGCTTTTTGAAATAAATCGGTTGGGTCTTTTTTTTTGGTAAGCGTTATCCATGTATGGCTATAGCTGTGTTATGCAGGCACTGATTTCTTTGTATTTTTTACCTACTAAAGGCACAAGTAAGATTGATTTCCCCTGCCAGCACGTAACTCATAAGGTTAACTGCGCATGTTTCAGTCATATCCCCATTATAGCAACCAAGGCTGCTGGTGTGATGGTTTTAAGTAACCATTATAAGGAGACAAACTCTTTATGTTGGCTCCTCCATGGCAGCCAGCTGTTCGGTAAATAAACAAAAATAAGGTCATTGTCCCGACCAAAACCGAAAAAGGTATAATTGGGTATAGCCGAAAGGTATTAGGTTCAGTCCCCAAGGTCCACGGCCCACCTGTTCCTTAATGACATGTATGAGAGTCAAAGTGGCTGCAAAGTGGGTTTGGATGAACGTGTCCGCTCAACGAATAAAACAGCAAACTAATTCGAAGAAGAGCCTTTCATTTCAGTTTAGTGTTTCATTCACTTTTTTTCTTTAAAAAAAAAAACT